>JAHHFK020004422.1:0-201918 GCA_024533555.2 Aedes koreicus
TTATTCCACTTTAAACACATTTGTTGTGCATTTGTCACTTCTTTACTGCATCCTCGAAGTTTTCGCATGACAATTGCCCAATATTTTTCGATCGGTGTGAACTCAGGGGCACAACGGAAGATTAATCTCTTTGGCGACGAAATTAACTTTGCTTGCAGCATACCATTCATGTGCCTCATTAGAGTTGTGGCAGCTGACTAGATCCGGCCAAAACATAACGTTGGTCTTTCGTTCGTGAAGGATGGGTAAAACCCGCTTTTTCAAACACTCTTTAATGTAAACCTTCGACGTCATTATGTGAGATGTGATGAAAATATTGGTTTTAAGGCCAAAACTTCCGATTTCTTGCCAAATCATTAGTTTCCGAGCAAACTTAACGGCAAAAATAACT
This sequence comes from Aedes koreicus, assembly GCA_024533555.2. Classification (NCBI taxonomy): domain Eukaryota; kingdom Metazoa; phylum Arthropoda; class Insecta; order Diptera; family Culicidae; genus Aedes; species Aedes koreicus. The sequence continues at coordinate 392 of JAHHFK020004422.1, forward strand.
TTATACCTGGAAGGGATATCCCCACAACCAGTTGCCAGGTGAAATTCTCGTCAAAAAAATTGTTTATAATCCATTTTGAAATATGTTTCGTCATCCATTAAAATACAGCCATCAAATTTCGTCAAAACTCGTTCGTATAGTAATCGTTCTTTCTTTTTAGGGCACTACATTTTTGTTTCAGGGAGTGATTTGGATGTTTCCTGGCACAAAAAACAAACTTATATCCGTTTCTTGAAAGGATGTTACGCACGGTGGAAAAGTTGGAATCGTATTTCTTTGGCAAATCACGTATGGAGACACCTGGGTTGCCCTTTCACGTACCTCAACCAACACCTTTCTCCTCAGCTCTTTGTCCCTAGTACCACTTTTATGATAGATGCGCTGTGCTCTATCCACACTCAGAGTATTCTTATAACGTTTGATTACAAGGCACACCGTTGACTTTGGGATTTTTAACACTTTTGCTATTTTTGAGGCAGACCACGAAGGATTCTCTAGATGTTTGTGCTCAATTAATTTTCTTTTTTCAAGTTCCATAATCAGTAATTTTGAGATGCGTCGATCCGTCGAGAAAAACATTTCACCAATTTCTTCGTCAATAAAACATCAACAAATGCCTGTTTAACGTTTTTTGTTCCAATCACCAGAGACGGGGTGGTGTTTTAAGCCGTGCGTCCAGATATACTTTGAATGGAGCTTTATGCTATATCTTGGAATCCTGTCTACTTAGAGTCGTCGACAAAAATGTTTAGTTCCGAATTTTCCTCATTTTTCCTGACTTTACAATAATTTGGGATCCAGGTTCAATAGAAGGGTTTCTTCTTTAGTGAGGCTTCTGGTGGGTCATGACTGTTTGAATATTGTCGTTATTTATAACGCATGTGTGCTAGTGATTTTTTCTTGGAATCTTAGCCATATACAAACATTCTGTCTTCTGAAAACTTGGTCAGTGGGTCAAGACGGTTTTGATTGGTGACTATCAGTTCAGAATTTTCCAGCTATGCGGAACTAGTATGAAAATGATAATCGTGTATAAACCAGATCACTATCTACACTAATAAAGTAACCAACAACAAACAATTCATCTTTTCAATATAAGGTTTATATACAACTTATATAGGTTTGGCAAGCGTTATAGCTGCCATATATCCACCTTATATTGCAAAAGTAGGGGTATTAGTGGGCTTGGTGGTTAGTTGTGAATATTGAAAAATAATGATTTTTCTTTGTTCTCTCATCACAAACTTTATTATTATCGTTTTCATAATTTTTTAAACTCACTGAAGAAGAAAAGTGACGGAGATAAAAAGTATGCTAACGCTGCTTACTTGGATTTTTCAGAAAGAAGGTTTCTGTTTTCGGCGAAGTTGTAGATTAGGTCAAAGAGTGCCATAGTGAGAAAATTCTCAACATTTTTCCATCAAACTAGTGGCTCTGAGCTACTGAACAACTTTGTCGAAGACAAGAAGATTATTTTCAGGAAACTCACTTGTTCACTAAAATTCTGGAACTAGTAATCACCAATGAAAATTCAATAGCGCACTGAACAACGACATATTGAACACAGTAACACTTGCGCCATGTTTTGAGACAAATCTGGACTTTATTTTTAGATGTGATATTGCATCACAAAACATAATTTCAAATTGTGTTTACTATTATGTGGTAGCCATTATTTTTGCATTTGTATCTTTATGGACAGACCTGGCCACAGAAATAAAAATCTCATATAGAATTACAGCTCATATTATTTTCATTATTTGTGAGAGTGTATATTAGATGCAGTTCATTAAGGCTTGTTCGCGACAAAATCTGGTTACCCCTAAATACGTTTATCTCTGGAAATACTTCATCAACATGTGAAATATTTCGCAGATTGATGAACGTATGTCTGTTCAGTGTGTAAAATCTATTTTTGGTGATACTACAAGCTTTTAGATCGAAGATGGCGTCGAAAGAAGAGCAAGTGCGAAAAGCAATTGTGTGCGGTCGCGATCTGTCAGTAAGGAAACTTGCAAAAAAGCTTGGTTTTCCTGCAAACTCTGTCAATAACGTTCTTAAATCTTTCGATATACGTTTGACAACAGCTAGGAAGGCTGGGAGCGGAACAAAATCGAATCTCAGGAACCACCAGAAAGACGCGAAGGCGAAGCAAATCTTGCCAGTGCTTTGAAGTATGCATGAAAGTTGAGGACATTTTTATTATTCTAGCCACAGTACGTACCGAAAGATCTGGTCCAGAGACTAGATCTTTCGGTACGTACTGTAGCTGAAATAATAAAAATGTTCTCAACTTTCATGCATACTTCAAAGCACTGGCAAGGTATGTGAAGTCGTTAAAGGTGAAAACTGTACTGAACCGTCATGATAAACAGAATGTGACGGCTAAAACCCGGGCTCGCAAGTTGTATCGCGAATATTTGACGAAGTTTTCCTGCGTGATAATGGACGATGTAATTTATGTGCTGGAAAACTGTAAGCAGCTTCCCGGAATGTCTTATTATACCAAATTTCCCAAAAAATATTTGGTTTGGCGGGCAATATGCAGCTGTGGTCGAGCAACCCAAAGCTTCATCTCTACCGGAACGGTAAACAAGGAAATATACCGTGAAGAATGCCTAAAGAAGCGATTGTTACCATTTTACGCATCCATGACGCCTTCTCGCTATTCTGGCCTGATTTGGCATTTTGGCACTACGCCAAAAATGTATTGGAATAGTATAAAGCGAATGGAGTCTATGTTGTACCGATAGAGGCGAATCCACCTAACTGTCCGAAGTTGCGACCTATCGAGCGGTGTTGGGCTCTCGTGAAGAGAGAACTCTCTCAATATAAACAACAAGCTACAACTATAGAAAAATTTCGGAAATCTTGGACAAAAGCAGCTAAATCGGTTGCAGAGAAGTCTGCACAGACCCTAATGGCTGGAGTTAACTCAAAAGTTCGTAGCTTCTTCGTGCAGCCTAGTTAAGTAACTGTAATCAATTTTAATATGACTAATAATGCACAATTAGATGAATAAAAAATGCATCTTGGATTGAACTAACAGCAAATTTGTTTTATTCAAAATTTAATCTGTCCAGATTTTGTGGCGGAAAAGCCTTACGGGATGCTCTTAAGCTTTTGCTATCTTTCATCTCTTTTTAACTACATATTCCACCTCGAGGTATAGATAATTGACATTGTTGAAAAAATCGAGTGCTAGCTGTATGTGTGCACCCGGATTGACATAATTTTCCAGACCATATCTAGTGTAGGAACTAAAACATCCTGATAATAGCGAGGTGGTTATGTTGAGAGAACCCGTACCGTATCCCTTAAAACTTCGCTAAATATATATTAAGCTTGAGTTGGACGCAAGCGATCAACTAATTTCTTAACTGATTTGACGTAAAAAAATGATGGAAAAAAATTAATCCATCCACCCAAAAATAAAAATAAACTATCCCGGCTTGGCCTCAAGAGATCGTGACTATTTGTTTTTTCAAATCTTCGTACGTTGAACCTTTTGCTGATTGGCCATTTTCTTGCATCTTATTTTATAGCATCTCAATTGAACGGACTTGGGGACAATTGCGATGATTTATTTGCTTTTCAAAGCAATTCAAGCGTGTCTGGAAATATTTCTTGTAACTTTGTCGCGTCAGTGGTCTGAGTCAACCTAAGAATTTCACTCAGTGTATCGTTTAGCTGTCAGTTGATCCTTTCACCTTCGCGTCGACGTGCATATTGTTTACTTTTAAATTTAAGTTTTGAAATTGGCGTCTCGACAACAGGAGCTGCGAAATCTTAACGTTTGCATTAAAAAAATGGACAGATAATTGCTTTTGATAAATTTCCCGTGAAAGGTAATTATTTAAGCTTACTTGGCGGACAAAAACATGCGTGTAGGCATGTTTTTGAGTTCTTTCTTCGTTTTATTTATCAATTCCTCCTCAGTATTCGCGACAATATTGTTGGAGTAGATCTTACGCTTCAGGTTGGCCCAAAAATTCTCGATGGGACGCAGCTGGGGGACGTTGAGCGGGTTCGCCGACTTGGGAACCACATCGATATTCAGCCGCTCCATCTCCTCCAACGATCGCTTCGAGTAGTGGACCGCCGCCAGATACGTTCAGAACACCGTGTCTTCGCCCTTATGGTATTTCTTCATGAACGACGCAACCGTTCACGGCCGGTCCGGAGCGAAAGAAGAGCGGCTTTGACATCCCTTCTCGCTAATTGTCAGCCACAGCAGCACTTTCTTGGGGAATTTGGTGTGTTAAATGAACTTAACCTTCTTTCGTGGGGGAAATAAAGTACGAAGTGCCCTGCCAGTCGTTGCCATCCAGGGTGAGATAGGTCTCGTCGTCCTATGCTTTTGTGGAGCTTCTTGTCGCTCGGGGTCGTCGGCCGTACGGAACCGGGCTTTCTTTCGATGCTCTGATTGTTGTCTAATAGTGCCAAGATGTTGTAGATGCCGGAACGGGAGTATCCGGCGTCCACAAAGTGCTGCACGATGTCCGTTTTCGACGCGGCAGGGTGCCGTTCTTTGAATACGCACACTTCTGAACGGAGTTGCTTCACTGTTTTTGCCATCACGGTTAGAGTTCGACTGATAGAGCTGTCAAATTTTGTCTGCTGACTCATGGGTTACTATGATTGATGCTGCATGGATAGTTGCGTCAGAGCGGGTGAAGGTAAACCCATGAAAAATCGGCAATTTTTGTCCATTTTTTTTTAATGCAAACGTTATTTTGGACAAGTAGTTAGAAAATCCTAATCGTTCACAGAGAACCTCGTGACATCAATCCTCCATACTGTCCAGAGCTCCGACCGATCCAGAAATGTTGGGCAATAATAAAAGCTAATTGTCGTGAGAGGAGAGTCAAAATCGGATCAAAACTTCAAGCAGAAGTGAACAAAAGCATACAAAACCAGAGGAGAGAAGGCTGCCCAAACCTTGATGGTAGAAGTCTAGTCAAAGGTCCGAAAGTTTGTACGTGAGGGTGAATTTTAAATCTATTACATATTGCAAAAGGGTAAAGGAACATACTTGAGGAAAATAAACGTTGAGAAAAAGATTTGTTTGGATTTCTGTTAAACCTATAACGTTCTTGTGATAATACAACATTTATTTCCGGACACGCCTTAGTTTGTAATAATGTATGCCATAAGACTTATGAAAAATTCCACTATGCTGATAAACATTAGAATCATAGTTCCATTCAAAAAACCACAGCATAAATTCTTCTCCGCTTTTGCTAAGAAACGATTTCTTACCACATTTTCTAAAAGAAAACTAAACTCAACTATTTCAAAGCTTACTCTAAACACACCGACTCCGTATTGTACATACACCAACACACATTACTATTTTCCACCACCCTAAGAAACCCGAAAGCATCCCACATCTTATCTCGCTTCCTTCAGAGATAACGTTCTCAACATCTCCACAAAAGAAGTTTCATCGCAGCATTCAACAGACGACCCCGAAAATATGAACACACTCACTCTGCTCGTCACAGCACAACGGAGTGAAGCGAACCCGAAGAGGATATCCACATAACTCAAACTTCCTTCCCGCACCGCGCCCGTTCGCGCTAGTAGGAGGCATTCTCTCCCCTCAGCAACTGCTCAGGACTGCTTCACATGCCGAAATTTCCCCCGAACCGGAATGTCAACAATTTTGCGTATCATAAACGACGGAAAATTCATAAACATATGGCTATGCTGGCGTTGTTCGGATCGTTCGGTCGCCTTTTCGCTAGACGACATTGCAGAAGGATGGATCACCATCGATAATAGAGTCATGTAAATTCTGGATTCGGGCTGTTTAGATGCATTAGTCCAGGAATTTAGGAAGGCGAATACTTTCGGAACCTCGTTAAATTGATTTTCTCGCACAGATTGATTTTGCTGAAGAATTTGTGCATTTGTCCATTTTCCTGTTTTCATAACAAATTATGAAGAATCAACTATCCTACTGAGGCTTGAAGGTTAAAAGTTTTTTTTTTTTTTGCATATTTTCCAAAAGATTAAGACATTAAGTCAGACCTGAAACTTGCTTCCTATCTGCTAATACTTCGGAGAAGCAAACTTGCCACATACTTTCTACCCGAAAAAGGGAGGAGGATGTTTGTTTCCCTTCCGAGCCCGACGAACAATCTTCGAATGTTGAAATTGTTTTCCCCAATTTCCCGCACCAGTTCTCTCTATCTCCCGCTTGTGAAATAATTTCCCCGATACTTTAGCTTCGCTACTTAGGCCGAACATTCTTTAGCTAATCTTTTGTGTTAATTTTTCTTGCCCCCATTCCAACAGACGCAACTCTCACATGGTTTTCCGTACTCGGACCGGCGGAGCGACTACAGTGGATCGATCGGAAGTGGAGCGGGTGCCACGCGGTTAGGAGGCCACGAGCATGACCCGCTGTCCTTGCATCAGGCTCTACAGAGCGCCGTGGACGATGGCCAGAATCCGGTGATAGACGAGAACGCGGGATTTATGAGCGACCTGCCGCTGCTGAAAAGTGAGTATTGGGTTTCTGTTTCATGTCGATTGTTTAGGGTCAGAATGAATATCGAAGGACACACCTCATTTATCGAGTTTGTGGAGAGATTTCACCTTTTCACTAACGCGAAAGTTGCTATGGAATGGTATGAGAAGACTTATGTGTAATATTTTTTATTCAGAAAGTTAGAAATAATTCTAATTTTTGTTCAAATGTACCAATAGTGTGGTTTTGACAATAAAGTCGAATGTATATTTCAAGCGTTTTTAAGTGCATTATTGCTAATTATTTGTAATTCAATTACAAACAGTTTCAAAGGACATTACAGACAGCTTAAAACTACAAAAAGTAGATGCAGTGGCTGCATATGATCCGACCGAATTTATGTAGAGAGAGAAGCTGTCTTTGGCTTTATGACGTGATTTAACGAAAAAAATCATCTTTTCCACCCTTTGTTTTAAAAAAAAACTTGCAATAAAATTCGTACGAAAACATTTAAAAAAGAATTTTCGTGCATCGTGGTAAAGGGTGGCAACTAAAATTTTGGAGTTTCTTTCTCAAGTTGTCAAAAAATAAACATACTTGAAGGAGATCTGATTTATTGAAATCCAACATGCATTGTCCATTGCGGAAAATAAATAGTGAACATTTCAAAACGGTCCGTAACGGGTGTTCAATAAAAAATGAGAATGATTTCAATACCTTTCTGTTATTAAAGTAAAGAGCTTAAATTTTTTTTCTCTCCAAGAGAATTGCTCTCTGGACTTCCTAGAAATGGGTGGCCTGTTTCTTTTCGCTCGGATGCTGTCAGTTCAATCGAAGATGGCGTCGAAACAGCAAGCACTCTACGAGCGTGTTGTACGGTTTTACGAAAAGCATGGTCATCGTGGAAAAAAGTTTACGGTAGACCATTTTCGAGACGAAAACGTGCCCGTGAGTACAGTTTACCGGGTCTTGGCATCCCTGAGCGTGGAGCGGAAGGCCGGTAGCGGCCGTCCGGCTAAGATAATGACGAAGAAGAAGAAGGAAGCGTTGAAAAAGCTGTTCGACAACAAGGACGGAACGAGTTTGCGTGACGCCGGCCGAAAATATCACTGCTCCCATACCTTGATTCACCGAACCCTCAAGATGGAGGACATCATCTGTCGGAAGAAGACTCGGTCCCCCGAGTACACGGACGAGCAGATAGCGACCGTAAAATCGCAGTGCCGGTGGATGACGAAGAACTACCACGGGACGTCGTTCGTGCTAGACGACGAAAGTTACTCTCCGCTCTCGAAGATCCACATTCCAGAAAATGACAGCAACTATTCCAGCGACAAGTCGGCCACACCCTCCGAAGTGAAATATAAGTTTAAGCATAAATTTGAAAAAAAAAATTATGCTGTACATCGCCCTCTCGGACAGAGGGATTTCAAAGCCGTGGTTCAAGCCGAGCGGTCTGGTCATCAATCAACAAGTGTACCAGGAGGAGTGTCTTGCGAAAATTCTTCTGCCGTTCTTAAAGGAGCATCATGCGGATGGGAAGTACGTCTTCTGGCCGGACGCCTTGTCTTCCCATTACGCCAAGAAGACACTGGAGTATCTTAAGCAGATAAATATACCGTACGTGCCGTAAGAAAGGAACCCGACCAACTTGCCCCAGTGCCGTCCCATTGAGGATTTTTTCGGCTCTCTCAGTGCCCTAGTGTACAAAAATAATTGGCGGGCCAAGGATACGAAGCAGTTGACCACGAAGATCCGGAATTGTATCCGGAAGATGGACGTCAGTGCCGTCCAGCGCTCTTGTGAGAGCATCGCGACTAAGTTGCGTCGCACGGCTGATCGGGGCCCCTTCTCCAATATTCCTTGACGATTTTTTTGGGAAGAATAAACATTATGTTTTAATAAAAAATACTGAATTCGCTGAAAAAAAAAATTTCTTCTTTATGACTGAAAAAAATCTCGTTTTTTATTAAACACCCGTTAAAAGGCTGTTCGGCAAAGCTTCCATTTGATGTCGGAACAGGAGCATTGTACGTTTGTTAACGAATGCATCTCTTGATTCTACCAATCAACTGTTTGCAATTCGTGGTTCTCCAGTTATTTTTGTACACCAAGGAACTTAAAATCCCGAAGAAATCTTTGTTTTGGCGACAATTAGGCCGATTTGTCGGGTTGTGGTTTTTGGGAACAAATGAGATCGAATGGTATTCAGGAAGGATTGTGTCCTGCATGATTTTTTTCTAGAAACGGGATCATAATTCTCTTCAAAGATTTGTTCTGGTACACATCTTGATGGATAGCCAAACCCGAGGGCTTGAACCATGAACCATGGCTTAGAAATACCTCTCTCGGAAATGACATCACTTTCTGTTCAAACTTATATTCAAACTTATATTTTATATTCGGAGATGCAGTAGAACTATCCATGGAATAGTATCGATCATTTTCGTACGTCTTCGAAAGAGGGATGTAACTTTCCTCGCATAAAACAAAATATTTTCCGGTATAATTTTTTATCAACCAGCGGCATTGGAATTTCAGCGTCGAAATCTGTTTCTTAGTGTATTTTGAAGCTCTTTTCTACTTTCGGCACTTTATTTCAAATCTTTTCAATATTTTGCAGATGTACTGGGGAGAACAGTTAACCTTTTTGCAGCATTCCGCCTCAGTGAATCCTTGTTGTTGAAGGTACGAGCAAGAGAACGAAGTCTTTTTGCGTCCATAATTTTGGCTTGCGAGTAGTTGTTGGGGATCTTAAGACATGGTAGACAGTCGAAGCCGCAACATTTTTGCTTTTAAAATGTTTTACCGTATACTTTTGCCAAGATTTCTGGATTTCTGTGCACTTCGTAAAACTGTACAAAGCGTTCGCAAAATGCTTATTGTTTCGACGGCATTTGGAGCAAAACTCACGAAGCAAAAACAAAATAAAAACTACTAGCAGAAAGAGGCTCTCTCTCTGTTGTAGGGGAGAGAGAGAGAGAGAGAGAGAGAGAGAAAGATAGGAAGCTAACACATACACACTCTCATTTTTCTCTGAGCTCGTTAGTTGCTGAGCATATGGGCCTCGAAAAAATTCCAAAATTTGAGTTGCCAGCCGTTATTCTAATAAAAATGGACGGATTTCTTCACTTTACAGGTTTGATTCGGAATGACGCTTAGAGCCCCATTGCTTGATAAGAACTTAGCTCCTACGACTTCAAATCTCAGTAATTGATGGTTAAAAGATCTCACGCTTTGAATTAATACCTTGCTTACTTAGATGAGAGTAGAGTTTTCGTACATTTATTAACTAGAGTTTTTTGAATTCAAATTCAGATGTATCACTCATTCCGAATCAAATGCAAATATGTTGACATCGCTAGCGTAGTTTCTAATCTATGAGCAGATCTATTGAAATGTCTCAGAGATTGATTTTTAATTGATGTAGATTCTTAATTAAACATTCAGAAATCTAGGGCCCACTTAAGTTTGTTCGAAAACTATCCTCTCAATATGCGGACTAAAAGTCGTTAGCTTTATATTTTGAATAATATTTTATTGATAAACAATATATAGAAATAATAAAGAGGAAGACTGAGCCACGACATTTTGATTCTTTTGATAAATTGAAGATTTGAAAACATATCATTGAGGACTCTTCTAAATCACTTGAATCACAACGCATTTTATGCATGCATAGGGAAAGAAGAATGCATGAACATTAGGGTGGTTCAAAGTATCGATTCAGCTCCATTACACTCAATCGATTCGAAGTCAGGTTCTGGCTATTTTCCCAAAATTTTAGCACAATTGGTTGCGAACTCGAACTGCACTTTTTGAAGTTGGTGTGAGCCCCTTGGTTTTAAGCTCAATTTTTCGCATCAGCCACACTACTGTTGCCTGCTTTGCAGATGACGGAGCATTTCACAAGAACGTCATCTCGCTGATTAATTAATATCTACCTATGCCAATGTGCAATCGAAAAGATATCCTCGGCAAAGTAAAAACCGGATAAGTTTCTTGTAAGTACAAAAATACAAACCGGACAGGACATACAGTAACATACGCTCGGACTGATGTAAAATCGAATGCAGTCGAATTTTGCTCGTTGGGTTATTTTTATATCGGATACGTTTTAGGAGAGGTTCCTAAATTGAAGTTGACGTCATTAAATAAATAAATGATTGCGTAACCAATACAAACAATCTTCCAAAAAAAATCATATTCGTCAAATGCCAGATGATTACATACATGTTCAATAAAAAATATGTACGTATCGATAAATAAAACTGTACAAGAGATACACTGAAACAAATAACACTGACAGGCAACCTTTGTCACTCTGTAAACTCTGTAAAATTACCCAAAGTTTCAAACACTTTAAATTCAAGGCAAAAAAGTTATAGCTATTTTCAAGTGTTGCAATCTTAACGTTGACAATCATTATGAGTAATTTTTAGTAAACACTAGAAGCGTCGAACCCGCATTTAAGTATCAAAAGTAGATTCAAAAACTTTTTCAATAATCGCGCATGCTTCCGTGATACAAAAAAAAGACAAACAGGACAATCCCCACCAACCAATTTCTGCTACTGTTTCACATACTCCTAGGTGACAACCAGACCCATTTGCAACTTATTTAGGCACGCTCGGTTGACATTTTACCCGGTTGGTGGTGCATACAGCTGCTAATCCGACAAATCCATGAATGAATCCGTGACTCGAAAAAGGTAACAACCACTTTTTCTCCCCCCACGAACTACTTTTCTACTCTCCTCCTCGATAAGGCAAATGGGGAGAGGCATCATCTCATAGCACTCGACCGCCCCGCGCCATAAGTGAGGAAGTTATCGTTATAATGGGATTATAAACGATGGATCCCACCGTCTTTGCATTCGGTTCGCTGGAGCACGCAACGCACGACCCAAAACAGCAAAGATAGAAGAAGAGATCTCATTAGCATACTGATAAACGATTGTCAACTGCTGACCAAGTAGCTGTGGAAGCGATCATCAAACATAACTTCCTATGAGAAGAGGAGCAACAGAAACTTGATCGCACCATCCGATAAGATCGCTGCACCGACTCCGTAGTTCGTCCGGACTCGAATTGGACATGTTAATCTTCATCTGTCTGCCTACAGAGAGTGGCAGTGCATGCGATTGCGATAACAGATCGCGATGATGGTGACGATCAACTCCCCTCAACCGTCAGTGTCGATGCAGCTCGGAAAACTATGAAAAAAAAGAAGTGCTAATTAATGGTGGAATTTTTCATCAATGTCGATCCAGGTTCCATTCGGCAATACCTATATAGAGACATCTCACCGTCTCGTGTAGTTTCATTTGTTACGTTGACGGACGGATGAGGGTAAATCACAGAGGGAGATCCGATTATTAGCCAGATGAGGAAGGCGAGACATAAAGGGAGAGAGAGAGAGAGCGCAAAAAGCTGTTAAAGAGCGCGCTCACACAAAGGAGTATTGTAATCTGAAGCTCCCCCGTTCTCGACACAGCAGCAGGCCGAGCATTGATGCTTTTCCTCCTCCTGTGATGTTTTCTTGTTTTTGTTATTTTTAAGCATAGGCGGTACATAAATAATAAGCATTGTTGCGAATCGGAATTTTATTTTGGGAGTAGAAAAAAACAAGATATGTCCATACGGAGGAAGTCGCATTCGATGAGGTGTCATATTCTGAAGTTGTTTGTGATTTTTTTTTTGTGTACACCTTCCAAAAGCGATACTGATTTATGTCGAAATCTATGATGATAATCATTTTGGGAACATGCATTCGGTAGAAACTGAATTTTTCCATAACTAAAGTATTGTAAACAAATGTTTTGTTCTAACTTTCAGATTTCCCCATCACCGACATCAAGAAAGACAGCAGCCAAATGAACCTCGGTTCACCGTCGGACGTGTTCTGCTCCGTGCCCGGCCGGCTCAGTCTTCTCTCCAGCACCTCGAAATACAAAGTTACGGTGGCAGAAGTGCAGCGCCGTCTGGCGCCTCCCGAATGTCTCAACGCGTCGCTACTCGGTGGAGTTCTCAGACGGTGAGCTTTTTTTGCATTTTCCACTCGCTCATTAACGTTTCACTAATTATTATCAGAATTCTGTTGCCATGCGCGCCAATGCCAAATTAGACCAACTGGAGCGAAAGCACGATAATTATCATTCGCTTTTCTCTCCTCACAGGGCAAAGAGTAAAAACGGCGGCCGGTTGCTAAGGGAAAAGTTGGAGAAAATCGGTTTGAATTTGCCGGCGGGACGACGCAAAGCGGCAAATGTCACGCTGCTCACATCGCTGGTGGAAGGCGAGGCCATCCATTTGGCACGTGACTTTGGCTACGTCTGTGAGACGGAATTTCCTGCCCGGCAAGTGGCCGAATATCTTTCTCGACAGTACTCAGAACCGCAGGAATCCTACAGACGGAAAGAACTGCTGCTCAATACGAAACAGGTACGGCATTCCTAACAACGCATTCCGTAACTGTCATTTCTGATATTTGAATCTATCCTTTTAGATTACAAAAGAACTAATGGACCTGCTCAACCAGGATCGTTCTCCCCTGTGCAACACCCGGCCACAGCATATTCTGGATCCATCGATTCAGCGACATCTAACGCATTTCTCGCTCATCTCCCATGGGTTCGGATCACCCGCCATTGTGGCAGCGCTGACAGCCATCCAAGTAAGCCCATATTACACATCAAAAACGACTACACACAAAACTAATCCCACTCATTTTCCTCGCAATAGAACTTCCTGAACGAGTCCATCAAGCACATGGACAAGATGTACCCGGGCAACGGTGGCAGCATGGTGACGTCCTCGCTCGACAAAAGCAAAATGGATAGCGACAAGAAATGACAGTTATAAAATTATCTGTTCACCAAAATTGAACGCTTCTAGCCGGGCTTGATCCGCACGGTTCGGAAGAAGAAGAACTACCGGAACCGAATTCAATGGACGTCAGAACCTGTATCATAGTAAACGCAAACAGAAGTTAAAGAAAAACAATGTGATGTATAAAGAGAAAACAACGCAATTAGCGTACGAGTATGAAAAAATATGCTGAAAAGGTTACACTATGAGATTTCAAACTAGATTGATTATAATTAATTACTATTGGTCACCCGCACAATGCAAACAAAGTGAACATTCTGAAGTCTGCACGTTTTATCTCTCGGTGTTCTCAATATATTTAACTGTAATCAATTGAAGGCGCATAATCGTAAAAAGTATTGTTTAGTATTTTATAATCCGTTTTGTGATAGACTATTGTTTAATAATTACAATATGTATAGGAACTAGGAACATGTACATTCCCATTTTTATTTGATAAATCAATGGCCATTGATACTTGTTTCATCTGCAATTCCATTTTTAGCGAAAAAATAATAATAACAACAAGTTGAATACCCATTCAACTGAAAGTGCAGCAAAGATGACTGACAAGAGCACCTACTAAAAGAATTTTATTTATTGTTTACTATTAAGGTTAAAGCAAACAAAGGAACCATCTTCGACAAAGGAGCCGATGAGGCTTATAATGTACTTGTGAAGTCATGTGCCAAAACAAAAAAGAAAACTACAAATTCTACACTGTAAAAAAAATCCCTGCGCCATAATCTCCATGTGCCAATCCGCAACAATTCCTGCTCAAGAACACAAACCTCCCACGATCTTCCACCTCTCTCCGCACCCTTTCCCGCTAGTGCCATGATTCCATGATTGACATTTTAACATCTCCAACATACAACGCGTCAGCCATATTCGTTATCCTTCATCCCGTTCCATCCCTGCTGAACAAAAGAGGCAAATCATATCATTCCTAAATCGTAAAACACACATAATCGAGACGAAACGTCATCCTTGCCATAAAGTAATTATAGCAAACGTGACAACAAACATTTATAGCCAACAGAATGTTTCAAATTTTTTCCACTCTTCCAGTTGTCGTCAAAGAGTAAATTGTATTAAAATTTTCGTAAAATAATGTAACTAAACAAGTGAAACTTTTACCCGTTGAAGTTTTACGCGTATGTGTACAAAATGAATCGATTAGCAAAAGGAGAATATTATTACACATTTTTCAAAAAAGAAAAAAAACACACACACACTCACAATTACAACTAAGCAAATGTGTAAAATTTATCATCGGAAAAATTGCCCCAATTATGACAAACATTCGCGACATCCTATCACAAATCGTACTCTCAGATTCTATTCTCACAAAGATAACAAACAAATTGTCATTTGTAATCGTCAAACAATACGATACGCATTTCCCAACATTCGTCGTAAATTTAAGCCAGTTTTGAGAAAGGAAACAAATTCTACAACCAAACACGGATACGTAGAACAGAGCAAAGCCCGTCAGTGTCCAAGACCGTTTGGAAAATAGTATCATTGAAAAGCCACGCAAGCAGGATCCAGCTACGCAGACATGCAAACTACTACCCACACACATTCTGTACTGGAATCGCATGCATAGACAAATTAAGAACTCAAAATACAATTAAAAAACGTTGTAAAGGAACAGCAAGTGGTATAAGAGCAAATTTCAGAAGTATTATAAATTCAAATTAATGAAAATATATATATTTTAAAACTCAACTCAAGCGGTGTTTCTATGTGTCCGATAACCAAGGTGCGTATCTGGGGAGGGGACTTATCTAAACTTAACTTAATCGTAAATGGGAGAAACATATTTTCAGCCGTAAATCAATTTCAGCTACTTATTCTGAGGCATCAAAAATATTCTGGACCACGTCCTCCCCATCTACATTGTCCAGAATATGTTTGACGCCTCAGAATAATTAGCTAAAATTGATTTACGCTCCAGAAATTTAAGTGAAGACATGGCCTGAACAAATGTTTCAGAAGGTTTATTTATTAAAGTCATAACCAGACTCACTTTTTAAACACAAAAATGAAATATTGTTTTATTAAAAGTATTGCACTAAAGTGGTTATTTTTCATTAAATTAAAAGTAAAATAATCTACTACGAAAATTATGTTTTTGATTTGAGAGGGTATTTTTTCGGTACAGGGTTTAAATTTAAAAGTATGTTCTTTTACCATGAAAATTGTAGAACTGTCAAATCCACCAACACAAAGCAAGTCGTCGTCCTTGCACACAACAATGGAATATTGTTTTATTAAAAAATTTGCACTTTAGTTCTGAAAAGTGTTTATTTTTCATTAAATTAAAAGTAAAATTATCCATAACGAAAGTTGTGCGTTTGATTTGAAAGTATATTTTTCCGGTTCAGTGTGTAAATTTAAAAAAATAATCTTTTATCATGAAAATTGTGGAACTGTCAAATCCACCAACACAAAGCAAGTCGTCGTTCTCGTCGTCGTCTACGTTTGGAATTTTTGCCATTGTTGTCCACGTCCGTGTCTACTGCTTCACATTCGAACAATCACAACGTCACAACGAATCGCATATCAGGAAACTTTACAAACTGTCGGCGGTATTACCAACAATCAATATGCAACTAGCGATTTGAAATTGGTTCACTGTTGAAGAACCCCTAGGTCCGATGTATACATTGCAGTCTGCACCTTGCTATAAACTCTTGTGCTTTTTAGTACCTTTCGGTACTAGTATCATTGGCTTTGTTTTGATTCGCTATGTTATTTTGACAGAATATTTTAGGATGTTTTGGTGCGAGTTACGTTATTAGGGACGAATCATTTAGCTTGGGACCGAGCTTGGGACCGGTATGCTAGTACTTCCTGAGCCAAACAATATATTCATTTTCTTCCTGACTATCCAGCCGCTGCTATTACGTTCCAAACGGACATTCTTCAACTAACGGCGGTAAAGAATTTAGATGACAATGCCTTGAGGCGGATGATAGCAACAATCTCTGTCTATTTGAAGGATGAGTACGTTACTACTTGAATGTTTAAGTTTTAATGGAATTAATAATCCCTCTTTTCCCCTCTTCACTAGCGAAGATGCCATAGGTTGCTCAGGTGCATTTGAGTGATATAGTTAAACTGTTCCAAAATGGATCTCTCAGGATGGAAATCATTGGCGATCGAACAACGCCGACCTCCTGTCTCTTTGAAACTTATAAAAATTCATCTGAAAATAAAATCCTCTTTATGTTCAAACTGCTTTTGATTTCAATACCAACAGAATACATTGATTTGGATTGCATGACACTTTCTTTTTGAAAGTTCATTTTGAAATTAAAATAATTTACTTTCATTTTTAACGATGCCATGGTTTCGATTTGACAGTTCTACAATGCATGTGAAAAGAAAAACTTTTTATGTTAAAACTACTTTTCATTTGAATTGAACTACACACTTTTTTTTTAGTGCACGACAACTTCAGGATGATAGTTCTTTTAGGAATAAAAATAATTAGCTTTTATTTTCAACGATGCCATGGTTTCGATTTGACAGTTCTACAATTTGTTTTGAAAATTTCAATTTTGAAATGTAGAAAAGCAAAATTTTTAATTGACGGTTTGAAGGTTTTTTGTTTTGAAAGTAAACCGCTTTCTACGAAAAAGAACCAACGCAACGTTTGAATTTTGGAAATGTTTTTATTTTTTTTTATTTTTATAATCATTATTCTTTGTGTACAGAGGCTGGATAGTCAAGAAGAGAATGGATATAGTTTTTGACCTACACTCAGCCAAATATACTTAAAAATGTCATAAGGTTCAACTTATGAACGATCCTTGGGAATTTCATAAGCCTGACTCATGAATGGGTTTTGTTTTACAAGACGTCGTTCTTGTACGCCTTTAAGCTTTCCTGATTACAAGTGTTGATATATACTAGTGGGTAAAGTACTGTACCCATAACCTCAACATTCAAGGTTGGAATCCAGGTTGCCTTATATTTTTATTTTTTTAACATCATTGTATTTCATAAAGCAAATTTGTGAAATTCATACTGATTTGTTGTGGCACATAATCATAATGCAATCTTATGAATATCGAAAGTTTATTTCGCTGAGTGTAGAAACGTAACTCACATGAAAACTATACAGTGTCTGTAATGAAAACACCCTCAAATATTCTTTCAACATAACACAGCGAATAAAAACAGAAACAAAGATTCTAGTACCGAATAGCGCAAGAATTATTGCAAAGTGAAAACTGCAAGGTGTACTTCGAACCAAGGGGATCTACAACAGTGAACCAAGTTGAAATCACTACACGTAAAAAAAATCGCAGTAGAAACTTCCATTTCGAGGGTTAAATTAAGCACAAAAACCAATAATTTTCAGCTGATTGTAAATACGTTTGATTTTACCATGCCTGCGATTAAATCAACCATGGCGGGGTTGATATCAACATGAAGTCTGTCAACCCAAGTAACAATACTACTGCCTTTTAGCCTATGTTTAAATTTATAAGGGTTTTATTAATGTAATCGACATGCTATTTTGTTTAAAAGCAGCTTTCAGCAATGCGAAAGATCTATAGTTAATTATAATTCTTAAGGCTGTTTTTATAACCTTTTCCAGCAGGAAGGTTAAGTCTAAAACAGACAAGCTTTAAAAAAAACAACGAGGAACTCTATCCCCTCAAAAACCGTTTAGAAATACAATAATAATGCTCCTTCATGTTTGTTTAACAGAGTCATGAAAAAATATTTCATAAGAACCCTTTATCATTACAAAAACTATCATTAAGCCATTTGGATTCCGACGAGAGCATAGAGCATATATTGTAGAATTTTGTACTACATAAAGTTTATGATAAGATGCTCTACCAATGTTGTCATAATAAAATAAAACAAAGATTGCACGTGTAAGCGAAATATGAAGCAAAACTTCTTAAGCATTCTGAATAGTCATTTGCCTACTACCAATAAATTAAGGTTGTTGGAAAAACTACAACATCAGTCTGTCTCCCAAACAGGAATTATCTTGAGGCATGTTTCACCTCATATACGCCATTGCTTTCCCGTATTTATTCGTATAAACTTTCTTCCTGTGGACTAACTTTTGATGTAGCTTGAACTGTCAAAACTCTTTCTGACAGCAGCTTTGTTACTATATAAGCTGTTTGACAGCTAAACCAAGAGTTAGTCTATGGTAAAGGTACATCATGCGAACAAAATGCGTAAACTTATATTTATTACAATCTAAGCTCCAATTCATACATTTTTTTTTTTTTTTGTAGAGGATTCCATCTTGAACAACAAAAGACTGTTTGGGTGGTGTAGTTTTTGAAAACGCACAATCATTTAAAAAGGCATCTAAAAATTTAAAACATAATTTAATTAAAAACGACTTGTTGTACTATGTAGAAAATGTAACTCACGATAGGGACATCACCGGGAAAGTAAAATTTATGTTTTATTACCTGATCCAAACGTTCTTAAATGTTCCTACATCGTTGATCAAGCCATTTGAAATTTCTTTCCATGCCTCCTGGGAGATTTCAAAAACTAAACAATCAAATGTTTTCTTCATTCTATTATATTATTATTCACAATAATCCATTTGTTGTTTATCATTGCGAGAGTCATTGTGGACAGCAACGTGATAGATTGAACAAAATAAATAAAAATATACGTGTTTGATTCAAGGTTTTTCTTCGGTTAGAATTGCCCGATCACGTTGGAAAGGGATATTTGAATAATGAGCTGTAGTCAAGATAGTTTCGGTCCCAGCGATACAGTGGATCTAAAAAATGGCAGTCGATTCTTCCGGTTTTCACATGTAGCAAAGTGAGGGCTTATTAGTGTTAAATTTAAAAATTGTATGGACATTTTCGTTTGTGTTCTATTGTGGAAAAATTGATGTCATTTCTCTTTCCATAATTTTTGAACCAAGGATAATTGTGGGACAACTGCTGACTTAATCTGTTACTCGAATAAGATCAAGCTCAATTTTATAAACTAAGGATTTTTTCCATACTAGAAAGTCCGAGAGAATTTAAAAATGTAGTCTTTTTATCATCAAAATAAGGAAACCGAATGATTTTTGTAAATCTGCTAAACTGCCGTGAAACGCATATCAGTCCCGTCTTTGCTTGATTTCCTATTCATATGGGACTCATATGCGTTGCACGGCAGTAAACTCGGGAATAAAGTTGATGAGAATTTGATAAATTAATATTTTGCCCATACTGGAAAAATCTGCCGAGAAATCTGCTTCGCGGCTAGGGAGGGAGTTTCCATTTGAGAAAAGAAGCAATAACTAAAACCAGGCGCCTACTGAAGTGGAAGAGGTTTGACATTTACTTGCATCAAACCACAAGACTTTTAATCAAATTGTTGACATGTTATGTGATGCCACAACTCCACCACATCAGTGGGCGCCTTAACTAAGAGTATTGTAATCAGTTAACTATCACGGAGGGATGACCAGAATCGAAGTTTTTATCGAAAACTTCAATCATCAATCGTGATTTCTTCGGCCCACCAATTTTCGGATTTTGATTGCAAACACTGAAATTATAGAAATGACAAAACACTATTAATTGATTTCAATACAGAAATACAAAAAATAATACACGTAAATCTTCTACTTCACGAAAAATTATGTCATTCAATAAAATTGCACAACAATACATTAATACCCTAAATACATTTTAATTCGTTAAAAATACACAAATACAACTATCAATAGTCAACCTGAATCGAAAATACACTAGTGATTTGCCCCTCAGACGCCACCCCAATCAGACCAAAGCCGGTGTGGCCTCTGTTGAACACAGAAGTTATCTCCATTGTGTTCGGTCCATGGCTGCACCTTGCCAGCCTCGCTGTATGCGAAGGGTCCGCAGGTCTCCTTCTACTTGATCGATCTACCTTACTTTCAGTGTTTTCTTTAAAAAAAAAACTGCCACCAGAACAATCTCGATTGGTTATCCATTTTGCTGAATTGCGATCAGCAATAGAGTATTTTAGGGGTATTTGGATTATGAAATTTCTCGATGAAAAAGATAATAGCATACCCACACTCCATTTATTTTTTTATTCTGACAAGTGCAACTGTTGAAAAAACAATTTCAAAATATTATGAATTAATAATGATCCCAAGACAACGCCATTCTATTTCACCATGAAACACGCTACAAGAAAAACAGACTACCTAAACTAACGAACCAACCATTGATTTCATACATAAAAAACGTCAAAAAGGCGTTGCATATTCCAGGGACCTGGCGGACAGCGATTTTCCGGTAGCCAACATCTTTAACAACCAAACGTCAAAAAATGCATTGTTTGTAAACAATGCTGGCGTAACTACCCATAGTAACAAACGTCAAACGGGCCTTATTCAAATAAGGCCCGTGATATGTTGCATACTGTCAAACGTCAGTAAACAGGATAGGGTTGCCAGGTCCTTGGCATATTCCGACAGGCCAGCTTGCTGTCACTTTGCATAAATGTCAATTTGTGAACTTCATGCCAGTATATAAACATAAAAATTACAAGATATTTTGGGTTTAAAAATCGATAAAAAACAGTTGACATATTAAACAAATATTGTTGTGCTAGTTAGAACGCCCGTCATCGATATCAATGAAAAAAAGAAACATCTTTTTTTTTTAAATTAAAACCCCCTATTATGCGGATAAGAATTTGAAGTTATTGCTTCTTTTTCAGACAACCAGTTACCTAAAACTGACGCCGATTGATGTTGCGCTGTTGAATTTATTTTGACGAATGTAAGCATCAATCGTGATGAGATGCCGTTTCACCAGTGTTCAGCGGATGCAGGTTTCTTCTGCGGCGTGTATTATTTCACTAAACAGGCACAGCTGGTCGTCAATGGCTTCGATGGATGGCAGAACAACATCATCTTGGAGGCGTGAATCCACAAGTCGGCTAAAAGCACTGAGAACAGACGTTCATCTTCGGTCTGCTACTTGTGTAAAACTTTAAACCGACATTTCAAATGTATGTCGTTATGCTCCTGGTAGGCGGCGCTGCAGTTGTGTGATAACTGTCAGGTAAATGTTTATCAATAGAAAGCCTAGCACATAACATGAATTTTTCTGTGTTTTTCTCTGCACTTGCTTTGTAAAGTGGCTGACCATATTAACTTTTACACATGTTTTTCCAGAAAAGGTATATGGACATCAATGTCTGTTCTCTGTGCTAAAAGTAACCCAGTTGACTCGATTCGTGGTTCAGTATTGTGGTATTGTACACCACGAACTCAGTTCGGTGTATTAATAAATTAGAATCATTTGCCATCCAAATGTGTTATGATATGTATAAATTGGATGATACCACCAATGGGGTGATGGGTCAACCTCGTGTTCTTGAAATAACCCACCTCTGTTATTTTATCCATTATTATCTCAACCAACACCAGTTTGGGTTGCTATTGTTTGGGTGTTGCGTCGTGGGGGGAGGATGATCGTCCTTTTTTTTTTTATTATTTTTTTTGGGGGGGGTGGGGTGGGGGGGGGGGGGTCCTTTGTCCCCCCCAGGGTGGTGGGGGTGTTTTTTCTGGGGGGGGGGGGAAGAGGAAAAAAAGGGGGTGTGTTTCTGGAAGTGCTGGTAGTGCTAAGCCTTTGAAGAGAAATCATTCCTTCTTTCCCACGATTGCTGCCCGTTTCTTCCGGTTTCTTCGACATTTGTTGTAATCAACCGGATTAGCTGTCGCTGCCCGCTGCACTGAAAAGATCAAAATGCAGTCCAACATTCGGCAATTGGTGAATCTGGCTGCCAAGGTTAGTGTCACTTCGTTTTGATCCCCATTACCATCGGATGTGGGAACAAAATCGATTATGCAACAAGACAAGATAGGAAAAATGTAGGCAAAAACTTTATTAGTCAAAGAAACTATGAACTAGTGCGGTCTTCGAATACTGTATTGAATTGTGCTACAAATTAAGAACACGACGGATAGCGATGAGGTGTTAACAATGTTTATCTCTTACGTTCTTTAGGGCAATGCCACCATTGGCCTGCGCAATCATGGAGCCATTCTGGGAGCGCTGTACGGTCGGTTCTACTCGACGACACACGATGCCGATCTGGTGGTGATCGGTTCCGGTCCCGGTGGTTACGTCGCCTCCATCAAAGCTGCCCAGCTGGGTATGAAGGTAAGTGCGGTTGAAATGAGAAGAAGGTTATTGGAGGGATCGTATGTTCCAGAGAAGGTTGAACTACCTATGCATAATAGTTTTACTCTTGTTTACGTCATTCATCAAACGAACGAAGATCGACAGATATGGGATTTCGCTTTCCACTTCGCTCTCGTGAGCGGTCAGTAGATGTTGTTATGTGTGTTATCAGTGCAGCAGTGAGTAGTCGATAAGCATGAATTGACCGAATTGACTTAGCTTTCGTCCAATATTTACGGGGCAGATTAATAAAAATTAAGCATCTGCTTTCGATACCGATTTGATGGCTGTTTACCAAAACAGGTCAAGGTTAAATAATGTGTGGTTTGTGAATTTTTAGTATGTTGTCGTGATTTGATTAACAGTTAAAGCTGTGGTCAAATTTTCTTTTTGTCTTCATATCAACAGTAGCTTAGGTTCCGTATCGTGTACATCTTGCAGTGAAATCGCTACAATTACTACACTGAGCGAACAAATCGAGAGGAATACATTCGAATATCGTATAGAAATTTGCCAGATATTATTGCAAATTTCATACGATTTTCTAATGGAAAGAATTTCAGAGGACGATCGTGTGAAAATTTTCCTCACAGAAAAAAAAGTTGCAATAGGGATTTGAACCATGAACCTCGGGATCCAGAGGTGAGCCACAATCCCACGGGACTACACTCGCTTGATAAGTGATGTCGATTGAAAGTGTCTATGAGGCATGTTTTTCTCGACTAATGCAACAGTAATCATTTCATACGACTTCTAATAGAATGAGTCTTGGACGCTTGCTTTGTGGTTCATAGCTCCGATCGTATGAAAATCGTACGGATAATTTCCTGAGTGTACTTGTTTTGAAAAAATAATCGTTTGTTAGATGGCTTACTTGATATGCAAACCGTTTTCAAGCTTGGCATAGGTCTCTCTGAAGATATATTCGGAGAAATTTGCGAAATGGGCAAATCAGGTTTTGTAAACAAATATTAAAATCGAAGTTTTTTTGAAGTGATTAAAAGCTCATTTTGAAAAGTTAAGACCACAGTTGGCTAGCAGACGCATTATTTCACCCGATTGTGGTCTTAGTCAAAAAAATTGAGCTTTTTCGTGAGAAATTGTCGTAAATCGTAAAAGCAGATTCGCACAGTTCGTAAATTTCTCCGGATACATTAAGTAGTAAAACCAGTCATAATTGAGTTATTTACAAAGTATCCCATTTTGAGTATTTCGAAAAGACTCAATACCGAGTGAAAATAACTGTTTGTTAGAAGCGAATCGACAGTAAAAATAATCCAAAATTGAGTTTTCTTTTTGAAAGTATTATTCGAAAATGTGCTTTGGTGAACTTTTTTTCACTAAATTCAATAAAAGAAAATATAAACAAACTGTATTTAATTGCATTCTCAAGTACATTAGAACACTCTTTGTTTGTTCTTTACACTGGGAACATTATAGCGGTATGGTTGTTTTTTGCTCGTGGTAATTTAGTGTACCGAGCGAATGTGTTGTTTCAACACCTCGAAGTTGCCATTGATGGTTTCTTCACACTCATCAATGCAGCAATGTCTAAAATTTCAAAGCGACAAGAATAAAAATAGGCACTCGAGTAAGTGAAATAGTTTATTATTTATTTACATGGCATAACGTCACATTACTATAACATAGCCTGATACACAATATCCCCCCATAATGCCCGATTCGTGGCTGCTCCTCTCCAATCCCTGGGGGCTTGTCCCCCGGGGGTGTGGCCCGGGGTGTGGTTTGTGCGGGGCGCCCCGCGGCGTGTTGTGCCGGGGGGTTTTTGGGGCATTTTTGGGGGGGGGGGGGGGGTTTCCATGGGCGCCCGGGTTTTTTCTTTTTGTTGTGGGGGGGGGGGGGGGGGGGGGGGTGGTGGTTGGTTCGTCGTCTTCTCCGTCTGTGGTCGTGCTTTGTAGTAGAGGTGGTGTGGGGGCCGCATGTGGTGGGGGGGGGGTTGTTTTTTGTGTCTTTAACCAGTTTATTTATTTATACGGCTCAATTGCGTTAGCTTTACGGAGCCAAAGGCAATGTTTGTGGTTACACAAAAAAAAACTATTTTTTAAACATATTATGATTCTTCTTCTTTCTTGGGGGCGATTTTATGTTAGCTTCTTCTTGTTCTTTCGCAATTCTAGCCGACTCTTTTTGTTTACTGATCCCCGTTGACATGAATGCGGCGAACTGCAACAACGCACGATCGCGGGTATCCAACTCCTTCGGTTCATCAATACGTATTTCGGTGTTCATCGGCATGATGACAGATTCCTCCGTTTTATCTTCCAGCACCTCTAGCATATCCAATTCTCCCTCACCTTCAGTTTCTGATCCTCCGGTGGCTGTACCTCCAGTTACTGACATCCGGACGTTTTCTTCAGCTTACCGCTTTGCTCCTTTTCTTGACTTTGCACTTTCGGCTGACTCCGATTCTGCCGCTTGGGACAGGAAGCCATCAGGTGTCCCTCTTCCTTGCAGATAAAGCATTTGTCCTTGTTGCCCTGGTAGTATATGTTTCCCTTCCGGCTGGCAAAGTGCAGCGATGACGGTATATCCTGCTTCACATCCATGTACGCGCCCCGCACACCAGTGTAGGCCGGTATGCCCAGCTCCGCCGGAAACTTCTCCCGCACGATACGTTTTACGCGTCCATATTTTGATAACACCGTAACGATCTCCTGGTCAGGAACCTCCGGTGGGAGATCGTATATTCGCACATAGCAGATGTGATCCTGGGCATGCGACATGTGCACTTTAACCTTTTTTCCATTCCTATAATGGAACATCAGTTCATCCGAGTTGGCGGTCAGCGCGTACAACATCGACCGCTCACTTGAACTTGACGAGAAGGGACTTTTCATCGGCAATCCTATATGCAGCTTCAACTTCATCAAACTCCACATCCAAGCCTTTGACGAAATTTGCCACTTCGCCTAAGACTGGTTTATCTGCTCCATTGCCGAAGGTAAATCGCACAGTATTTTTCAACTCGCACATTGCTGCTGTAACAAAAGCGACCGGGTTGATGAAACAAGAACAATGCAAATTTATTACAATGCCGTAGAGAAGAAGGCTATCACGCGAAAGAAACAAAACTCTCAACCGGCTCAATCGAAAGCAGAAACAGAACTGATTGTCCACTTCTCATGCCCGTATAGAACAACCGGTCTTATTAGCGTTTTGTACAGGATGTACAGTGAAATAATTACACTTACCGGTTTTTTTTTTGTTGTTTTTGGGGTTTTTTTTTTTTTTTTTTTTCTTTAGACCACTTACATGCCCCTGGGGCGGGTTAATTTTTAAATTTGACATTAAAAAATTTAAAAAAAAAACATGAAAAAGGTTACAAAAAAACAATTTTCTTTTCCCTTTTTTTTTTTTGTGTGTCTTTCTTTTTTTTTCCCCCAAAAAAAAAAAACACCCAAAAAATTTGGGTTTGGTTTGGTGGGGGGCGGGCGCCGCGCGCAAACATTAATTTTTTTTTTTTTTTTATTTTTTTGGGGGTGATATTATTTTTTTTTTTTATTTTTGTGTGTGGTTTAACCTCCCAGTGAGAACAAAATTATATCCAAAATAGTAGTCCTATCAGAGTACCTAGTTTTGAGTACTGTCACACTTAATTTTGGATAGTTTGGTCTCTCCGTGTACCTCATTTTTCTCAATTCTTATCAAATGTTAGATACGTCTATTTGAATAGTTATGCTTGATTTGTTTATTGCACGGTATGTATTAACCTCACATTTTTGACAATTCAGGGAGCTTGTTTACAAGGTGTTAGAATTTGAATCGCTCAAACGAATTTGTCATTGCCTTTTCCCGAATTCTGTACGATTGAATTCGGGAAATGATGTTAAAATAAGTACAGGTGTCTGTTTCCGGCTGTTTTACTTTAATCGTAATAAATTTTGTTCACTAAAGCTCAATATTCTACACCGAGGCAAATTTCCGTATACCCTTTATGTGTGAAACTACATAAATTTTTGCAATTTGTCTCGACAAATAAAAAATATATGTGAACAACATACAACTTATGCAGTTTCCCACAAATGAAAGCTATGTTGGAAACGGAAATAAAATTCATTTGCTCTGACAAATAACATTAATGTGTGAGGTTTATATTTTTTACTCCAATGTGCTATAAGGTTTATGTGTCTGATACTAATAAAATTTATGTGTGAGGTTAAAACTTTCGTTTCAATCTGTTATAACAACAGCATACACATGATTCAAATGAAATTCATAGTTTAAACAATAACGTTTATGTGCCAGATGTATTGATTTTATTATTATATGTTTCCTTCATTGCAATATGTATTCTTCCCGGACTTCCCCTTCCCGTATGACCTGTTCCTGTACGTCCTTTCCCATACGTCCTCTTCCGGTACGTTCTCTTCCGGTACGTCCTCTTTCTGTGCTGAAAACAATGGAGAATAATTGTTTCATAATTGATGTATATAAAACAAACAAATACCTTTAAAAATTCCCAGGAGTTCTGCTGGAAGATCAAAAAGAATGTCTTCTCTCGCCATCTTGACTCCGTGCACTCAAACATTAAAAGTATGTGTGGAAATCAAATAATTTTTAACTATAAGATGCGAACTATAAATGTTATGAGAGCTCACTCATAAATTTTTTTTGGGGCGCCTTTTGTTTTTTTTTGTTTTTTTTTAAAAAGGGGGAGAAAAAATATTTTTTTTTTTTTTTAAAAAAAAAAAAAATTTGGGGGGTATTTTTAAAAAAAATATTTTTTTTTAATATATATTTTTTTTTTTTTTTTTTTTTTGTTTGTGGGCGGGGCAAGCACCCTCTTGCGTGAAAAATGTGGGGGGGGGGGGCGCGCGCGTGGTGTTTTTTGCCCGCGCGTGTGCTGTGTGTTTTGTGGTGTGTGTTGAGAAGAAAATTTATATGGTGTGTGGGGAGAAAAAAAAAAAAAAAAAATAAAAGGGGGGGGGGCGGGGGGAAATTAGTTATTATTAATTTTAAAAAAATGTTACACGGAGAAACCAAACTATCCAAAATGAAGTGTGATAGTACTCAAAACTAAGTACTCTGATAGGACTACTATTTTGGATATAATTTTGTTCTCACCGGTAGGTAGTTTTAACTCAATCTTAAAGTTAAATTGAAAAAGTCAATTTTACGCAAAGCAAGGTATTTTAAGAGTAGTATGTTTTCAGTATACGTGCGAGGCGCCTTCCATGAAACAATCCAAATCGGAGTGTTGGGCTGCCACTTTGCTTTGGCTGAAAATTTTTGATCGCCATTTAATGAACGATGGTGCTGTGAGGCGGAAGCAAATTCGTGTTTCAGTTTAAAATTTTACGCGTTTATGGATATGGATATGGATCAATTAAGTAAAATTCTGGATTTGGAAACCCCGTTACAAAAAAATTACCGGTAAGTGTAATTATTTCACTTATTCGATTGCTTTTTCTAATTCTAGTGGCTTTGGAGGGATGGAGAACTTTATTAGTGAAAACCCAGTATTTCAGCAAAGTTCATGGAGATGATCACGGAACTTCGATATGATGAGTCACTTCCTGAAAAGAAGGTCCAGAAGTTTCTTTCATGGCTTTCCTCTATAATTCTTTAGAGTCAACGGCATGCCATGTCCCTAGTAAATCGTTTCATGACAAACGAAAAGTACTCGTTTCAATATGAACCTTTAGTGGATTTGATCAAATTTCCAATGGAATGTTTCAATGTACCCGAGAATGTACCAATAAATAAAATACATTTTGTTTGATTTGCATTTTTAGATTTCGTTTATTGAATTTAGCTAAAGAAAGTTCACTAAATCAAATTCTCGAATAATATTTTCCAGAAAAAATAAAACTCAATTTTGGAATATTTTTACTGTAGATTCACTGTTACACAAACAGTTCATTTCACTCAGCACTGAGTCTTTTCGAAATACTCAAAATTGGATACTTTGCAAATAACTTAATTATGACTGGTTTTACTTTGCTGTCAAGTTGAGTGAAAATCACTCAATTTTGAATAGTTTGGTTTCTCTGTGTAGGTCTGAGCCAGATGACAGCAAAGAAAAAAAAAAAAAAAAAAAAAAAAAAAAATACTCTCCCCCTTTTTTTTTTTAATTTTTTGTTTAATTTTTTTTTTTTTTTTTTTTTTTTTTGGTATTTTTTTTTTTTTTTTTTTTATTAGTTTATTTTTTTTTTTTTATTGAGTTTTTTTTTTTTTTATATGAAATTTTTTTTAGGTGAGAGAAAAAGAAAAAATAAATAATTATAATTAAAAAAAAAGAAAGGGGAAGGGGGGAAAAAAAAAATAAAAAAAAAAAAAAAAAAACAAAAGGGAAGAAAAGGGAAAAGAGAAGGGGGGGGAAAGGAAAAGGGTGGTGGGGGTGGAAATCATATTGATTGTTGATTTTACTTTGAACCTGGAGATCACGGTTCGTACTATTCGACAACGAACGCTGCGGCTGGTTTAGAATAAACCGGTCCTGGAAACTCCGAGAATCTTATCTGTTTCGTAGTTTGGCACTCGATCGCTGCGGACGGTTTAAAGTCGGTTTCTGGAAGCTGATGGGGATGTAGTCAGCTGTATTGCACATTAATCATTGATTTCTCGCGAATTATAACTCAACTTCAATAACTAATAGCACAATCTGATAGAGGAATCAGGAACGGTTCTTCTACCGGGTTGTGCTATTAGTTTTCGGAATTGAACTATAATTCGCAAGTGGTCGTTTAGAAAAAAAATATGTGTGCAATATGCACGGAAAATAATAATTATATAAAATGAATTGCAATACATAAAACATATTGATTCTATGCATATTTTTTATGCATTGTAGTGATTTAGAAGGAATAACGCGTAGAAAGGAATATATAATATGCTTTTCAGCATTTTCGATTTTATCCGTGAAAGCTATCGTCCACCGAATAAAAAAGGAGTTGCCAACAATTGATCATTGCATGGATTGTATTAACCTCAATGTTTTGACAATTCAGGGACCTTCTTTCAAGGTGTTAGAATCTAAACCGAAGAAGCGAAATTATACATTGTCTTTTTCCGGATTGTTTCCAAGTAACCATGAGGCTATAATAGCTTGCATATATAGGGCATATGCATTACGTCTAGTGCATCATTGAAGTTGGATTAAAGCTGAGCGGCCCCACTAAGATCGAACTAATGCTATATCTTTTGTAATGCCATAAGACATTGCTAAAGTAGCATTATTGCATTGGTAATGTATCATTGCATTGGTAATGCATCATTATATTCTTAAAGCTAATCTAACGCTTCATTACTTGACAACTGCTGAATTGATGCGATTGCGCATTAATGATGTTGATTTTGTGTTGAATAAGAGCAATAATAGAATGCTTGTGGTTACTTGTGTTAAGTGTGCAACACTGCTACCTACTGCCCTCCTTTCTACAGGCACCACTGTGTGTGCGCGAGCTCAATCTGAGCTGTCAAATCAATTTCATTAAAACTCTGAAACACAAAAGTAATAAACACGTTTTGCAAGTTCCTAGATAGTAAATATCGTTTTCTCAAGTTATTTTCTCCTGCGGCCTTTCCAACTCTGTTAGGTTGTGGTCCCAGTGTTTTCCGGACAAGTGAAAAAGTGTTTTCGCGATGGAAGAAGACGGAAAAACCGAGCGCGTGTACATGTTCGACGGCAGCAATTTCATGGCCTGGAAGTTCCGCACACAGGTGCTGCTAGAGGAGCACGACCTGTTCGAGTGTGTGGAGACGGAAGCCGCGGAAATCCCGGAGCTGCATGACCAGCCGAACGACACGCAGGCGAAGAAGGACGAAAAGCAGAAACTGCGGGAAAAACGACAGAAGCAGGACCGAAAGTGCCGGTCGCTTCTAATCTCGAGGATCAGCGATTCCCAACTCGAGTACGTCCAGGAGAAGAAGACCCCTAAGGAGATCTGGGATGCACTCAAACGTGTATTCGAGAGGCGGAGCATCGCCAGCCGGATGCATCTGAAGCGTCGGATGCTGAGTTTGCGTTTCGAGGGCGGCTCGCTTCACGATCATTTTTTGTGCTTCGACCGACTCGTTAGGGAGTATCGTGCGACTGGGGCGGAGATGGAGGAGCTTGACATCATTTGTCATTTGCTTCTCACGTTGGGGCCATCGAGACCATGCCGGAAGACAAATTGAGCATCGAGTTCGTGACGTGCCGGCTGCTCGATGAAGAGGTGAAGCGGAAGGGAATAGGTGCTGAATCGTGCACCCCAGAAAGTGACTCGGCTGCGTTTTCCGGCAGCAAGCGGGATAAGAAGAAGAAAGTGATGAAGTGCCTTGGATGTAAAGAGGACGGCCACAAGCTGGCGGACTGCCCGAAGAAGAGGGAAAGTGAAACAAAGAATCTGAAACAAAAATCTCGAGCGCATCTCGCTGAGGACGGAGGTGGTGTTTGTTTCGTTGAGGTGACCTATGCAGTTTTGCCAGATGAGTCCAGCCGGTTGCAGTGGTTCATAGATTCCGGCTGCTCGGACCATCTGGTAAATGATCGGGCGCTATTCGACAAACTGGAGCCGCTGGAATCTCCAGTGGAGATCGCCGTCGCGAAGAACGGACAGACGATTTTGGCGAAGCATTCAGGAACGGTAAGGGTGTTGGCCCTAGTGAAAGGTAAATACACTGAATGTTTTGTAAACAATGTACTCTTTGTGCCTGAATTACGGTGTAACCTCTTCTCCGTGATGAGGGTCGATCAGATCGGGATGAAAGTGACGTACCATAACGGGAAAGTGTGGATCCATCGTGGATCAGAGCTCGTCGCGTGTGGCTCGCGGTATGGAAAACTGTATCGACTGGATTTCTTTACGGACAAGCACGGCGCGAGTGAATCACTTATGTCTTGTGGGCGGATTTCGAAAGATCTCGAACTGTGGCACCGTCGGTTCGGCCACTTGAATACGAGAAGCGTTGAGAGACTGATTCGGGAGCAAATGGTCGTCGGACTGAAACCGACCGGCGGTAATGCGGACAAGCAAATCGTTGTGTGCGAATCGTGCGTGACCGGGAAGCAGACCCGAAAACCGTTCGTGGTGCGTGACACGAAACGTTCGTCGCGAGTTCTGGAGTTGATACACTCCGACGTGTGCGGGCCAGTGACGCCGGTTGGCCTTGACGGGGTGAAATATTTCGTCACCTTTATTGATGACTGGACTCATTTCACCATGACGTTCCTAATCGCGACGAAGGACGAAGTTTTCGAGTGTTTCCGGCAATATGAAGCTTACGTAACGGCGAAGTTCGAGCAGCGAGTGTGTCGCCTTCGCTGTGATAACGGCGGAGAATACAGAAGCAACGAGTTCGAGCGCTTCTGCAAAGGAAAGGGCATCCAGGTCGAGTGGACGGTTCCCTACACCCCGGAGCAGAACGGGGTGAGTGAGAGGATGAACCGCACTCTAGTTGAGAAGGCGAGGTCGATGCTGGAAGATTCGCAGATAGACAAGCGGTTTTGGGGACCTGTCCAAACGGCAGCTTACCTAGTAAATCGTAGCCCTTCGAGTACGCTGGATTCCAACGTGACACCGTTCGAGCTCTGGGAAGGCCGGAAGCCCGATGTCAGCAAGCTTCGCGTGTTCGGCTGTCCCATGTTCGTGCACATACCGAAGGAGCACCGTAAAAAGCTGGATGCGAAGGCATGGAAAGGGATCTTTGTGGGGTACACGCACAACGGCTACCGTGTGTGGAATCCCAGAGCAAAGAAGATAGTTCATGCACGCGACGTTGATTGTATCGAAGACGGTATGATCGAGTCGGATGGAAGAAAACCTGGTACCGGTGGCTTCACCAAGATTCCGGTGGTTCATGGGATTCCGGAAGACAGTGATGCAGAAGAGGAGACCCGAGAGGAGACCGAAGATCCGGTATCCGACGATTCGGCTGATGAGTACGGAAGCTTCGTGGAAGACAGTACGAGTGAACCGGTGGCTGAACCAGCGGAGGGGGCACAAGCGCACGCGCCAGCTGGTGGCAATACGGAAGGGAGACCTAATCGACAACGAAAAGCCCCGGCGTGGCACGATGACTTCGAGGTCGAATACGCTGGGTACGCCCTCAACGCGATGAACTATGTAGAGAACCTGCCAACGTCCGTCGCTGAAGCTAGGAAGCGGACGATTGGAGTAAGTGGGAAGCTGCCATGAGAGATGAGATAGATTCCCTGTTGAAAAACAAAACCTGGCACTTGGAGAAGTTGCCGCCGGGTCGCACGGCTGTGACGAACAATTGGGTGTTCCGGATTAAGCGGGGACTGAACGGCGAACCCGATCGCTATAAAGTTCGGCTTGTGGCGAGGGGTTTCAGTCAAAAATTCGGATTCGACTACACGGAAACTTACTCACCGGTCGCCAAACTCGACACACTGCGGACGGTGCTTGCTCTGGCCAACCACAGGAACATGGTGGTCCACCAAATGGACGTGGCCATGGCGTTCCTGAATGGGACGCTCGACGAAGAGATTTATATGGTACAGCCCGAGGGCTTCGAACGGGGCGACGGTCTGGTATGCAGATTGGACAAGTCGCTATACGGCCTTAAGCAGGCTTCGAAAGCATGGAACGATCGGTTCCATGGCTTCATAGTGGAACGGCTGGGGTTTACCAGGAGCGCAACCGACCAGTGTCTGTATTTGAAGCGAATCGGCAAGGACACGGTGTTCCTTGTGATATACGTTGACGACGTGGTCCTTGCTGGATCAACACTGCGAGCAGTCGAATCTGTTAAGCTATGCCTATCGAAGGAGTTTCAGATGACCGATGGTGGCGAGATTCGCTGTTTTCTGGGAATGCGCATCGATCGAGATTTTGAAGCGAAGGTTATGAAGATCAGCCAGAGACGTTTTCTGGAAGATCTGCTCCGAAGGTTTGGCATGGATGAGTGCAAGCCTGTCTCCACTCCGCTGGAAGTGCGGCTCAAGCTGGAAAAGGGGACCGAAGAGAGGCGAACGACGCAACCGTATAGGGAATTGGTCGGATGCCTGACCTATGCATCGTTGGCAACCAGACCAGACTTGGCGGCAGCTGTCAACTACTTTAGCCAGTACCAAAGCTGCCTCACAGATGACCATTGGGTACACCTGAAGAGGATACTTCGATACATCAAGGGCACTCTCGATCTGTGTCTGGTGTACCAAGCGGATGAAGCTGCAGCGGTTCTCGAGGTGTATTCAGATGCGGATTGGGCGAATGATACATCGGATCGTCGATCGATTAGCGGCTGTCTCTTCAAAGTGCTAGGGTGCACCATCGGCTGGATCACCCGGAAACAGAAGACGGTGTCGCTTTCGTCCACCGAAGCGGAGCTGAATGCTCTGTGCAATGCGGCATGTCATTAGATGTGGCTGATACGTGTCCTGAAGGATCTTGGGTTCGACATGGAAGAACCTACCACCTTTTACGAGGACAATCAGTCCACTATACAAATTGCGGAGAGCTCGAAGGATTTTGGGCGCTTGAAGCACGTGGACGTTAAGCTTCAGTTCCTGAAGGACCTTGTTCGCGAAGGACGGATTCGTCTTGAGTACCTCCGCTCTGAGGACCAACCAGCGGACATCATGACGAAGGGTTTGCCAGTTGGTGCCTTCCGGCGTCATCGTATCGGCATCGGCTTGACCGGTCGCAATGGTTGAAGGAGGGTGTTAAGTGTGCAACACTGCTACCTACTGCCCCCCTTTCTACAGGCACCGCGCGCGCTCAATCTGAGCTGTCAAATCAGTTTCATTAAAACTCTGTAACCCAAAAGTAATAAACACGTTTTGCAAGTTCCTAGATAGTAAATATCGTTTTCTCAAGTTATTTTCTCCTGCGGCCTTTCCAACTCTGTTAATTTGGGTAGTGCTCCATCATCAGTTTGACAGATTCGGTGATCGTCA
The DNA here is from genome assembly GCA_024533555.2 of Aedes koreicus. Lineage (NCBI taxonomy): Eukaryota > Metazoa > Arthropoda > Insecta > Diptera > Culicidae > Aedes > Aedes koreicus. The sequence continues at coordinate 34,796 of JAHHFK020004422.1, forward strand.
TAAACATAGTCAATGGGGTTGGTTCTTTCTTCGTGATTTCTCTTGGAGGGGTCGTTGGGTTGGTTTTAAATAACTGTTGGTAGAGGTGTCTCCGGTGGGGACTGGTGGGGTTTAGTAAAAAATTATAAATCTCTTTTGGTATTATTGTCGCCAAACCACAGAGGTGCTCCCGGGGGGGTGGTCGTGGGTGGTAATTTTTTTTTTGTGTCTCTCGGGGAGCTCTGTCGGAATTTTAATAAAAAGAATGTCGCCCGGCGTCGTTTGGTGGTAAAACACAAATAACCCCTCCTACAGGGGCCCCCAAGGCACCTCTGAGATTTCGCGAGAGGGTGTTGGTGCTTTTTGTGGATACGTAGATTGTCACGAGAAGAAAACCGCCCCACCAGGGTGGTTGGAGCAAAATCTTCTCGGAAGGGCCCCCGGGGGGGCCCAAAGGGGTGGGGGGCGGCCATGGTGGCGAGTGGTTGTCTTTCCTTCCGGACACAAAATAATTTGTGGAGGAATTATTAAAAAATCCTCGCCCCACGCTTCTTATGGAAATTTTATTAGTAAACCAAATTAAGTTAGAGTTGGTTGACAATAAATTTCTTTTAATTGAATTTATTAATTTGCCGTATTGGTATTGCGTGAGAAAAAAATCAACAACAAACCCATCGGGGGTTTTTTGTCAATTGGCAGTCGAATGGCAACCGTTTTTCGGGCCCTGTCGGGGTTGGCGAATTTGAGGCGCGAAGCGTTTTGGGATTGTCGCGGCACGTTTTGGCGGGCTTTTTGAGTCGCCCCGGATTGGTTTAAGTGATGTTGTGGGGGCTCAACAACGGTGTGGTCGCGGTCGCGGGGGAATGCGCATGGCGGTAGTGGCATTGGGTATGTTGTGTTTTGTTTTGTCAGTGGGAACGGAGATAAAAGGTAAGTGAGGGGGTTGGTATTGGGGGGTGTTGTGATGGTACGCTTGAGATTTGTTTGTCCCGCGGGGGGGAGGGGGGGGTTGGGGGGGCGGGGGCTCGGGGGCTGGGGGGGTGGGGGGCGGTGGGGCGGTTGGAGAAAGGGGCGGGGGGCGGGGGGGGGCGGGACGGGGGCAGGGGGGCGGGGAAGAGGTCGTCAACGCGAAGAACATTATGATCGCTACGGGTTCGGAGGTTACTCCGTTCCCGGATATCGAGATCAATAAGGCAACGATTGTTTCGTCAACCGGAGCGTTAAAGCTGAGGGAAGTCCCCAACAGATTGGGCCTTATCGGCGCTGGTGTTATCGGCTTGGAGCTGGGATCACTCTGGAGCCGTTTGGGATCGGAAGTTACAGCTATTGAATTTTTGCCCTCTTTCGGTGGAGCCGGTATCCATCAAGATGTTTCCAAATCTTTCCAGAAGATACTTGTGAAGCAAGGTTTCAAATTTTTACTGGGAACAAAGGTTCTGACTGCTTCCAAGACTGGCAGCGGAGTCACCGTAAGCGTTGAGAACGTCAAGGATGGTAGCACGCAGGATCTGGAGTTCGATGTAGTGCTGGTTTCTGTTGGACGTCGTCCCTACACCGAAGGTCTCGGTGAGAAGAATGTTGGCATCGTCAAAGACAATCGACGCCGTGTCCCAGTAAATAGAGTTTTTCAGACTATTGTGCCCAGCATCTACGCTATCGGAGCTTGCATCCATGGTGCTATGTTGGCACACAAGGCTGAAGACGAGGGAATTGGTTATGTGGAAAGTATACTGAGAGGACATGTCCATATCGATTATAACTGCGTTCCAAGTGCGGTGTACACTCACCCGAAAGTTGCCTGGGTCAGTATGAACGAAGAGGAACTGAAGAATGAAGGTGTCGCCTACAACGTCGATAAATTCCCGTTCATGGCCAACTCCCACGCCAAGACCAACAACGATACCGATGGCTTCGTTAAAGTGTTGGCTGATAAGCAGGCTGATCACGTGCTCGGCGTGCACGTTATTGGACCTGTGGCTGGAGAGCTGATCAACCAGTCTGTTCTCGCCATGGAGTATGGTGCGTCGGCAGAGGATGTTGGCCGTGTCTGCCATGCCCATCCTACTTGTGCAGAAGCGCTACGAGAGGCCCACACGGCTGCCAGCTTTGGCAAGTCGATTAACTTCTAAGTTAAGTTTGTAGCATACCTTTACCTAAAACGATAACATACATGGATAAGAGCGAGCTTAGTGCGATGGGAGATTTTTTGGACGACAATCTCCCGCTCGATGGAAATCAAGTGCACGATTTTAAAGTAACTTGTAAAAAAATATCATTTAAACTAGCAACAGTGTTAATTCTGTCGTTTGTGCAGCAGCGAAGAGCATACTAGTATCATCCTTATCACCAAGTGGGAGAATGAAGTGCTCCTGTTCATCTACTGTACCGTCTCGATCGATCGTTTTCGACCATCAGTCCTTTTGTTGGCGGAATCGAAACAACTGGCGATTCCTTGCCATTTTGTCACATGCGAAAGCTTAAACTTATGAGATCTATTAAATTATTGTTTTAGAAACAATATGAAAATTTAAAACCGTTGGTTCTAATTTTGAAAGAAATGACCCTTATATTGGGGTCAACAGCAGCAAGCAAACGGACTGCTGTTCCATTAAAACCGCTGAACAACCCTACACAAATTTTTCAATTTATTTCATGCAAGCCGAATTTTTTTTCATTAAACGAATTGAAAGTCTTTATTTGTCTTTAAAAAAATTCAAATGTCTGTATAATGTCTGTAATCTGTTTGATGCCTGTATTAATGATCAAATGTCTGTATAAATACAGACATGTCTATATATCTGGCATCCCTGGCTTGAAGCACTCTAAAGCTGCTCATGAGCTTGTAACTAAAGATTGGACTCGGAAAAAATGCGACACTTGGGTGTAACTTTTTATCGCGTGGGTAACAATTAAGGAAATTTTTTGTAATACTAGTTTAGAGTTTATGTGTGCAAAATTTTATCGCGTATCTGTCAAGTAGTTTTCAAGATGCATTCGAAACAAGAAGAGCTACGCCAGCAAATCTTGGGCGCGGTGGTCGATAATCCTGGTCAGTCGCACAGATGGATCGGCAAAAGGCTTGGAATCCACCATTCCACCGTGTCCCGCGTTGTGAAGATGTTCCAGGAGACGAAGACCATCGAGCGGCGCGCTGGAAGCGGCCGAAAACCGAAAACGGAATACTCAGAGAAAGCGTACGCGGAAGCTGTACCGCGAGTGGCTGGTCAAGCCAGGCTGTCTCGTCATGGACGACGAGACATATATCAAGGCGGACACCAAACAAACCCCGGCCTCGAGTTTTTTGTCGGTACGTCCCGCATGGAGGTTCCGGAATCCGGAAGAGAAAGATGGACAAATTCGCGAAGAAGTACCTGTTGTGGCAGGCGATCTGCGAATGCGGACGGTACAGCAAGCCGTTCGTTACAACCGACACCATAAACGGGCAGATTTATCGAGAGGAATGCTTGCAGAAGCGCTTGCTGCCCTTCCTCCGCTCTCACTGTGGTCCCACGCTGTTCTGGCCGGATCTCGCTTCGTGCCATTACGCCAAGCCTGTAATGGATTGGTACGACGCGAAGGGCGTCAATGTGGTCCCGAAGGAGGCGAACCCGCCAAATACACCAAAACTTCATCCGATCGAAAAGTTTTGGGCGATAATGAAGAAGAAGTTGAAGAAAAGTGGAAAAACATTCAAAACCGAAGAAGCTTTGAAGAAAAACTGGGAGAAATTGTGTAATGAAGATGGACAAAGCCTCGCCCAAGATCTCATGAACAGTGTTAAGAGAAATGTACGAGCATTCAGCTTGGGGAAGGAAATTCAATAAATAAATTATGCCAAAACATAGCTAATGTATAGTTATTTAATCCCTGAAAATTTGAGAAGTATCCGATTTAAAATGAATTTTTGGTTATCACTTTTGTGTGTCTCATTTGTTCCGAGTTCATTCTTTATACTGGATGTAAATCAACTACACTCATCGTCGTGGCAAGACGAACAAACAATTTATCAACTTTCAGACTCGTTTCGGGCAAAATTGGCCGTTTCAGTTCACACAAACTACCCAAGTAACAATTTGAATTTGTAAAAGAGTTTATTCAAAATCACTGTTGAGCATCGTGCTTATCAACCGTCATTTTATTTTGAATCAAAACTGCTTTTCAACCTTTGTTTACTCAAAATTGGTGAATCTATTCAACATCCGCTGCTTAACAGCTTTTGAATAAAAAAAGTTTGTTCAACCATTCTCATGTGTATTTATTACACATCTAACTTTATTTAACGATTGGTATAACCATTGTAAAGCATCAACTCAAACTCTTGGAGTACTTTACAAATGAAACAGTTATACAAATTATGTACCAATCATTGTAGAGCTTTAATTTATCTCTTAAACATAACCCAAGTGACCTATTTTTTGTTTTGCTTAACAATGGTTTAATAATGATTTCCAAAAATTTTATTCAAGAACTTTATCCAACGTATATTATTGACACCGAAATGTAATGGGTAAACTTTGAAACGACGTGTTTTTGCTTTTATTGATTCTTAGCAGTCGTTAGTATAGTTGATTTATTACTTGTTATATCGTGTCGTGTACTAGTATAGTATTAGTACACGACACTGAAGAAGTCTGCACATTGTAGACGAAATACGCGTATCTGTCAAGATAAGCAGTAAAGGTAGTTGGAATTAAATGGAAATTACTAATAATTCTTCTTATTTTCTAGTTTTTTTGTATGTTTTGTTTGTATGTTTTTTTTACGTTTTCCCAAACCCCCACCCCCGTGACATTAATTATGACTGCGTGACATAATTAATGGACCTTTCCATATCGTTATTAGAATCACATATATTGTCTGTAATTTAATGTTGAATTTGAATCGAAGTATTGTTGAATCTACGGCACATTATTCTGCGCGTATTAAATTTACCACCCACAACGCTTTCAACTCATTTTTGAATACCTTCGAATGACTGTTTTCGGTAATGGTCCTGCAGGGTCGAACGACGAAACACTTTGACAGTTCACCGCACTCAAAGTCTTAAGTCTCTTAAGTCTCAATGGTTGTATTTTAATGGAGCTCAAATTGAGGCATAGCTGAAATTTTCACCAAGATATTAAAAATTATCCACAGTAGAACTTATTCTATTTTTATAATATCCACCATGGATTGAATTGTATCTTTTTATTTCGGGTTGACTGAATCCTTATTGATGATATTTCTTAAATCGAAAGATGTAAAAAATAAGACTTTATTGTAAAAATTTTACAGATTGAATCAATCGATGCATAATATTAGCCCCCAGATTGCAATATTTAATCACAGACAAACAGACATAACTATTAGAATAAAATCTTCTTAAAAATATCGTCAGGCTTAATTTGCATGTACACTAACACCCTCTGTTATAGACAATCCGAAGCATAAATTTACAAGCGGTGCATTCCTGGTACAAAAAAGTTTTGAATCAACTGCTTTTCACCCGTTCTATCAAAACGTCAATGCATCTGAATGTCATGGATAACAGGCATGGGAATGCGAAATTTTCATCTCTTGTATTCCCCTTCTGTACGTGTGATGTCATATTTTCGCTAACGGGCAAATCGAAAAAAAAGTCACATTGCCTGACATGCCGTTTACGACATTATGTGCGCTGGCGCATCAGCTGTGCGCGGAAAATCAAAACAAACTTTTAATTCTCGAGATGTCTCGGTACGCCCCAACAGTCGTTTCAAATTATTTTTTTGCTTGCGTCTGTCTCCGCACTTCCCTTAGTGGCGCCACTGAAGCGTTCAGTAAGTCATCCAATATCGAACTGTCATCATGTCTGTTTGTCTGTGATTTAATGTTGAATTTGGATCGAAGTATTGTTAAATCTACACAGAAAAAAATCTTGTAGTAGAAACTACCATTTTACCCGACTATGCCTATCTTCAAAGCTACCATGAAATTTCAGTCAAATTTAGTACGTTTGTGATAAAAGTTCCAGCATTTGTGGTAGATTTGACAGACCTCATAATGATATCAACCGCACACCAAGGTTGATCTAATCGCAGGCATGATTAAATCAAACGCATTTGCAGTCAGCTGAAAATTGTTGGTGTTTGCGCTTAATTTAACCCTCGAAATAGTAGTTTCCATTGCGGTTTTTTTTTTGCGTGTACGGCACATTATTCTGCGCGTATTAAATTTACCATCCACAACGCTTTCAACTCATTTTTGACATATTCGAATGACCGTTATCGGCAATCGTCCTTCAGGGTCGAACGACGAAACACTTTGACAGTTCACCGCACTGACATTGCGTGCGTTGACATGCACAATTCACCCCGATCTCTCTTACACAAAATTAGTCCGACCGATTTGTCGTCGCGGAACCGTGCGTGTTGTGTGTGTTTCCCATCGGTCGTCGTCCGTTCGTAGCGTAGAATCGCAGTAGAAAATTTCGCTGCGAAATTTGTACAATTTTTAGTTTCGATTATTTGCGTCTGATTGCAGTTCGGGTTGTGCGGAATCGTTTCCCGAGCAGGTTAGTGTTCAGTATCCTTGAACTTCGTGGTTTAAGTGATCGAATTCGACACAGCGAGGATCCATCATTCGACTGGCGTTCAATATTCCTTTACCAATCATCCATTTTCGAAACGAGGGGAGACATCTTTTTCCCTTCCTGTTGGCTGTTGCCGCTCTCCTAACCTTCCGTTCATCCGCCCTACCGTCATCGTGTGCGCTTTGCGTTTTTCGTGGCAGCAGAGTAGGAACAAAAAGAGAGTTACAGCGCCGCGAAGAAACGGGTTCGGGAATCCTCCATCCGTGTGTGTTTAAGAATTTCAGGATCCGGAAGTGCAGGAGTACGGAAAAGTCAGCATTATCACATTTATATGCTTCAGGAAAAAAAAAGTCCGTGATATTGATTTCGTATGGTGAAGAATAATAATTTCAGAAGAAGAAAATAGTGATCTCGGCAAGAGAAAAGAGCAGTGTGAATTACTACGGGATAAATCTGAAGCAAGCTTTCTCCTTTCCAATCCAACAGGATTAAGTACCTATAGTTCGCGATTGTTGCCACTTCTTGCACCTGAGGAAGCAAGCTGCAGTGAAATGGATCACCATAGTAGTGGCACCGGAGGCTGGCAGAATCGATCGGAAGCGAGTCTCGTTCCGCTGAGGGCCCCCAAAGGTAAGTGTCGAAGTTAGGTGGAAGTTGCCACTGATAGTCATTAACGGTACTTTTTACTTCATCGAATCCATCCGACACTAACTGTGAAAAACAGCCATAGACTGTGGGGGAGGGAGAAGTGAGAGGTTAGGAAAAAATGGAGTTGCTGTTCTGGAATATTGGTTGGTGGCACTGGTGTCATGCCAGTAGTGCAGAGCTCTGCAAGGGGGAGATTAAACAAAGAAAAATAGATACATAGGAACGTGAGAAACAGGTTTTCGAATGGGTAACAATCTAGGAATAGAGTGGACTGCCTTAGTTGTGTGCTTTTTTAATATTTCCAAACATAGAGAATGCTCTCCAGCAGCGAGCTTACGATCGTTGTTGATAAGGAGTCCCGTTAGGGCAGCTTCGTTGCTCATTTACGTAAAGTTTTTCTTTTATTCAGCTTTGTTAGGGCTATTTCCCTCCCCAGTGTGCCGGACGGACATTGTGCATCATTGGTACACACGTAATGATGCGCAAATGCTGTGAAAATTTGATGACGTTCGTCGGTGCTGGTGTGACGACATTGAAATTGTTGAATTATTCCGGAGAATGAGAGTATTCAGCAGTTACCTTCGATTCCAAGTATTAGCTTTGAATTCCTCTCATTATTTCGAAGGAAAAGTTCTAAACATACGACTGGTCTATCAAGTGTTAAAATACCAAATCCTAATCAATTTTCAACCATCGAATTTGCGGTTCTTTATATCTATAGTTTATGCTTGCTTTTGAGCAGCTCAGTTGAAATAACAAATTTACTGCTGTTTGTTACTTTATATATTTGTTTTTATTTCGTAGTGGAGTCCTCAAGTGGTTCTGAAGTCCAGAGACGGTAACTTCCGATAAATTATTAATCGTGATAAAACGTCTGCGAACTTAGGAGTTTGAAAAGGTCAGGCGCCATCGGATGTTTCCAACGTGCTGTAAAAAAATACATCATCTTAGTTTGTTTTTAAAGTAAATCAAGAAAAATACCGGGTCCCAAAAGCGTTGCTGATCGGGCGCCCGTTGGACGAGTGAGACGGATTCTGTTGGCTCTTGGTCGTTATGAACTATAGGTAGAGATTTTAGTTCCTTCCCCATGGCTTATTTTCATACCTTGCCGTTGATGGGTCGCCTTAATCTTATGCCATAGTTTTCCCATAGGTTTTCTGTCAAATTTACGTCAACGGAACGCAAACGTATCAATTGTGGGCCATGAGAGCTGCGCTGGCTCGCGGTTTCGTAAGTCGTCGTCCAGGAAAACCAACAGTTCTAACCAAAGGAAGAGGAAAAGCGTATTGTGCAGTGGATAATTAAATCAGCAAAGGTCGGCTTGCCGGTAGATATCCATCGTCTAAAAACATCCGTGGCATATTATCTTAGTATCACTCGCAAGTCCAATAATCCGTTCGGTGAGAGAGATCCTGGGCGGAAGTGGTTAAAACTTTTTCTGGGGTGAAATCCGAATATTGCACGCAGAATTCCAAGCGCATTGTCAAAACAGCGAACGTGTGTTACTGAGAATCGCATTCGTGATTGATTTCGTGAAGTGGACCAATTTATCCATCAAGAGGCATTACATGAAGCTTTGCAAGGCCCACAACGATCTTCAACATGAATGAATCATCTATTCGACTGGTCAAAACGAAAGAGAAAGTTTTGGCGAAAACCCGACAAAAGTATGTTCACACGGCCAATGCAAACTCGGAGAAGGAATGCTACACGGTATTATTTTCGGCAAATGCAGCTGGAATGATGGCTCCACCATTATCTTTGTTTCCATACAAACAACGGCTTCCTGCAAATATTACGAACAGTGCACCTGATGGTTGGGCTATCGGCCGGGATGGATGAACCAGGAAAATTTTTTTACTATCTGAAGAACGTATTCCATCCGACGGTAATTAAAAGCAATTTTGATTTTTGTTGACGGTCACGGGTCCCACGTGTCCTTTCAAACAGCAGAGTTTTTCCGTGAAAAACAGATTGTGCTGATTTGTCTCTACCCTAATTCCACACATGTGCTGCAACCGTTAGATGTATCGTTTTTCAGAGGATTAAAAGTGCAGTGGAACAAGCGTCTAGTTGAATGACGTACTTTCCATGTCGGCATGAATTTACGCCGTTGCTTAAACAGGCTGTTGACGATATCCCAAGCATGATCACTACCCTGAAAAACGGATGTCGTAAATGTGGATTGTCACCATTGGATCCAGACGCTATTAATTACGACATGCTTTTAAATACGGGGAATCAATCTCGAGCAGTAAACGACACAATCTCTTCTGTACCTGATGCCACCCCAACAAACATCGGTGTTGAATTAGAGCTTGTTCAAGCAAATTTGGAGAAGCTCTAATTCAACACCGATGTTTGTTGAAACTCCAGTTTCCAATGCTACTACTGTCTTGGATGGACTAGAGGCTCATATTGAGACAGTTGAAAAATTTTGAGCAAAATCGAAAGAAGACAAAATGGCCAGGACAGGTTGAAGACACTAAATTGTGTTATGTGTGGCAACGTGTTAAACAAGATGTAGTGGCTGAGAAATTACTGAAAACTGATACAACTACTTCACTAGAGGACGATGATATCCGAGGATTTGATAAACTTGATGTAGACGGTTTGTTTTATTCTGACGCAACGTTTTTTTTTTCTTCTAATTTGTATTCTCATGTTTTCAGCTGATCGTCAACATCTTCTTCTTAAGTACTAACTTTGAAGCGACGAAGAACGAGAGCTCTCCGAAGCCTAGTGACAAACTGACAACCAAACAAGGGTAAATTCTCCTGTAATGCAAAATACACTGTCTGCTGTAGAATGTATCAGTAATATATTATCAGGCAGTAGAAATGTAGTTGTAACAGCGCCAGGATAAATCATCATCTTCAGATAATGCAAAGCATTATGTTAAGCAAGTCAACAGTCATCCGGTTCATGTGCAAGATAACAAAAGGAAATCGACAGCAAGCAACGAATGCGGTAATGGTAAGCAAGCCCAATGCAGAACCGGAACACAGAATCGGTCTAAGCCCGCGTTATCTAAACCGAAGAGGTATCGACAACAGCCACCTGTTGTGGCTATCAGCGAAGCATTTAAGATTTATTTTGAAAAACTGGAAGCAGAAAAGTACGCTCTAGAGCAAGAGAAGTTGAAGAAGATAGTGCGAGATGAAAAGAGGTTGGCAATGAAACAAACAATGGAACAACAAAACGGAAAGTCCAAGATGCAACGAGGACATTTGAAGCGAAAGGCTGATGGAACAGATACTAAGTTAGCAGGAATAAAACTGAAAAGAACACGGACACACATTTCGTCCATTTAAATTAAAAATATCGATGTGCAACTTGAAACATAAGAATTCTTCAAAGTAAATAGAAAGCCTGTTTCAAAGGAAAATAACAATTTTTGAATCAAATCAAGGCATTGTTATTTCAACAATATATTCATCGGGTAGGTGAATTTAGGCGTGTTCCCTCTCCAGTACTTGAGGCCAAGGCAAAGTTTCGACGCTTGCAACATGAGCCAAAAAAATGTGACCATTTATTGGTAGGTTATTTGTTTGATTCCAGTTGTGGAACTCTGAGCAAACTCCTTGAACCTGGAATCTGTTAGCATTCAAGCCAAATTCAGAATTCAGATAACCAAGATTCATAGAATAAATAAAATAAATTTTGAACGCGACCTTTAAAATCCAAAATTTGTACAGTATTGGACAAAACATTTGCAACTGGTAGTCAATACTGATAATACGCATTAACATATGTATGTACACTGAATTAAAAACGGCTTAAGTCACTATAGTTGACGGTTAAGGAGTCTTATTTTATACCACATGATTTCCGGAGTAGTCAGATGACAACTGATAGCACACCGACAGTGTTTTGTTGACAAGTACCATTTTGCGTTGGTCAAAACAATTGCAACTTACAATATTTTGTTGTTTTCCATATCAAATCTGTTGATAACTGATGTAATTGGATTCATACTATATCGAAGGGGTTACATATTGGACATTTACGCAACCAGAAGGTAAATATTGCTTTATTTTACATAAAATAATGTTGCTTCTAATATTTTAGAATATTTTTTACGTCCAGATTCAAAATGGCCCGCGACAGTCTTGGATTGGAACTGCGAAAGAAAATAATCAATGATTACACGTGTAGAATGTCACAAAAAGAGATCTGTACCTAATATGGAGTGAATAAATCAAAAATCTCAAGACTTTGCTCGAAGTTTCGTTCCACCGGAATGATTTCTGTGGAGCACAAAGGCGGAAGACCACGCTGCACTACGTCTAGGGACGATTCTATGATCGTCCGGTGCATCAGGAAAGATCCTTTCTAATCATCCTTCAAAGTGAAAGATGAGTTGCAGCTGTCTGCGTCAGACCGCACAGTCAGAAGACGTGCCGTTGATGCCGGATTGTTTTGCAGACGTCCTTCGAAGAAACTGCTGATATCGTTGAAAAACCAGAAGAAAAGGCTCCAGTTTGCTGAATCTCATATTGGTTGGAGTATGCAGAATTGGTCGACTGTTCTGTTCAGCGATGAATCGAGGTTCAACATTATCGGGAGCGATGGAACTTGCCGTGTACGTCGACCCGTCGGAAAACGCTTGGACCCACGCTATTGTCAAAAGACCGTGAAACATGGTGGAAGCCAATGTGATAGTCTGGGGATGTTTTTCTGCCAACGGTCTTGGTCCGATCCATCAGATTAATAGAATTATGAATCGCTTTATGTACAATAACATGCTTAGAGATGTTATGCTACCTCATGCGGCATGGAATATGCCATTAAGATGGGTGTTTCAACAGGACAACGACCCAAAACACACCGCCAAAGTGGTCAAAAATCTTGATCTAAACCCTATCAAGAACCTTTGGGAGATCGTGGATCGAAGAATAAATCGCGTGGGGGTTAAGAATAAAGACCAATTGTTCGAGCAAATTCAAAAGGCGTGGGCAGCAATACCTCAGAACATTATTGACAACCTAATTGACTCCATGCCTCGACGATGCAAGGCTGTTATTGAAAATAAGGGATTTGCTACTAAATATTGACAACAGAACTTAATCTGACGATTGGATGCGAAATTGCAATTGTTTTGTCCAAAAGAAAACCCGTTTTTTCTGTATTTCAATATTGTTATGAGTTTCTTTTCAGTGAATTATGATTATTTTTCGTTTCAATAAATCGAAAGTACACACAAATGTAATATACCAAGATTGACCTTCCATAGCTCTTCTATGATCAATTTCATGGTAGTCATGTACTGGTTGCAAATGTTTTGTCCAATAGTGTACGTTTGTTCTTATAATTAATGTGTTTAATACAAATGTCACTTGATTTTAAACATAGAATATAATTGAAATAAAGCAAATTGTCCGAATTTTCGTCTCATCGAAAAATATTGGGCATTTAGGAAAAACAGAATGTAGAAATGTGGCAAAACAATCAAAAAACCATCTGCAGAGTGGCCACAGACTCGGGAAATATGGGAAAAATGCGGGAATCCAAAATCACCGGGAAATATGCGGGAATTTTAGTCATGGCAGGAACCATGCTCACACCTTTTTCGAAATGATAATTTGAGTAGCGTTTTTGTCATCTACTCGGCCAACGATCTCATTAACGGAATATATAGCTTTTCTTCAAATCCAGCATTGCTGAAGAAGATAGCTCAGTGCTCCATGGATGGCCCAGCTGTCAACTGGAAGGCATTCAAAAAATTGATTGGGGAAATCAGGGATCTGCGAGCCGGTCCTGGCTTTGCAGTTCTCAACATCGGTAGCTGCAGCTGGCATGTCGTTCACAATTCCTTCAAGGAGGGGCTAAAACATTGGCCAGACTGAGCAGTTATAACATGTTATAAGCCTATATTGATGACGAATTTCTTGTTGAAATTATTTGACAACCATAATAACATTTTATAACTCTGTAGTCTGAACAAGGCATAAGACAAACATATTGGCATGTGGATAATTTTCTGCTGGCTTTTTCAGCCTGTTTCAAAGCGTACCGCTTAGAAGATCTGTATAAAGGGCTGTGACAGGTGAGGTAACGCACATGACTTACTTTTGTTTTTATTTTACTTGACTGGAACTCCTAGGGTGAAGCATCGCCATTGTATGCAATACTGTACATTTTTTTGCAAAGATTGTCTTAGCAAGTTTTTAATAATATTATTTATTTGTATATGCTACACGAGTTCCGTCAACCTGGGTTGGTAACACTGTTGTCATTTTTAAAATTTTAAAATACCATAAAATCTCAGTCCATTTGTACAAAAGACATATATTTGTCACTGGAGTGCACAGAAACCTATTGTGTCCGTCACCTTAAAGTCAACCGAATTTCAAACGGAGCTTTTCGTCGGTATTCCGATTAAAAGTGTTCGTTGTTGTGGTTGATGTGGTAGAAGATAAGATGCTGAGACAAAAGCTGAAGTTTGTCATCACGTCTGCAGCAATGGTCGAGTCGTTTCCCAGACCGAATCTTATATGGCTTCGTTTCTTTTTGACGATTTAACGGGACTAAAGGCCGCATCTAGTTCCCATCCCAAAGAACTGCTCATGATGGCTAACAAAGCATATGCTAATTATAAGCAACATTTGGAACATCAAAAACTGAAAAAGGAGGACGAGAAGAAAAACGGAAGGAGCTTGCAAGGAACATAAGCAACAAATGAATAACTTAAAATCGTCGATAGAAAAGAAAGAAGAGAAGTTTAAGACTCTTCGCAAGGAACGGAACGAAAAAACGTGAAATACTGATAAGTACGTTCTAATAAATGTGTTAATCATAGTACCCGATTTTTTATAAATGAAGATTGTTTTTGTGAGCAAACACGCGCCTCAAAAAAGCCATTAAGAACCATAATATGGCGGAAGAGGAACTGCCTCAAGCAATGCTTGAGGGAGTGTCAACTGTGCGAAAGCAACAGTCTACGCAAAAAAACGAGCTACCGATCATGTTCAAGAAGCTGTAGCGAAAAAAGGCGAGTCTTTTCAAAGTTTTCTTTGTTAGGAAACCCAAAAAATAGCAAACACTCAATAAAGTCACTTCTTATTAATTTTTAAGTATCCCAAAGTCACTATTTGGTCACTATTTTATTGCTTTTAAGTCACTATTTGGTCACTATTTTCGACATTTTGGTCACTAAAGTCACTATTATTACATCAGATAACCGCTACCAGCTCTGTATCCGTCATTTTTGCCAAAATGAAAAAAGTCAGAATTTCAGATTGAACAATTTCTTCAGAAACTTCAAAAATATCTTTTAATCGAATCTATAGGGAAGATGTACCACCTATATTAATCTCATCACTTTGCAATTCATCCTACTTGAAATAAAACGATATACACGTGACAGGATTGGTTAGTAATGTTTGTTGTAGTTATTTAACGTAAGCAAACATTATTAGAAAACGAAACCGATCCTTCAACTGCCCAATTGTTTGATTCATCGTAGGATGAATATAGGAACAATGAGATTAATAGGGGGGCAGATTCCCTATTATCTTATTTTCCCAATCGGGAAAATGAGGCAAACATTTTGGAAAAATGCGGCAATTTTTAAATTAAGATTGTGTGGCCACACAGCATATGATTTGTAGAAGTGGTAGAAAAAGATGGCAGATCAAGTTGACAACTCTACTGTTGTCGCTGCGAAAACCACACTTTTCCCTTATGGTGGGGGGAAGGCAAGCTTTTCGTACAACACTTATTTCAGTGCAAACTTCGAGATCGCTTCTCCAACGGCCTGGAGTTTTAACCTCTATGTTTGACTGAGTCCTAACGAAGATTCCGACGAGTTCTCGGATTCACAAGGAATCAGGAAGTGTGCTCCGCACTCCAGAACGAGCAGACTATGGTTGCAGTTAACTCGTCCCAGCTTCAGAGTTCCGCAGAAAGATTCTATGGTTGCAGATCTATCCCGGAACATGGAACTTCGAACTAAAAAATACTATGGTTGCAGATTCCTTAAGTGAAGAACTTGATTTATTTCAAAAATATCATACAATAGTGATCTTAAGCCTACGAGTTGAATTCTCGATTTATAACAAAGTATATAATCCTAGGAGTTCTTATGTAATTTTCTGGAATTTTCCATAACCTATTAAATGCCGTTGATTTTCTATCATTCGGCTTTATTCTAGGTGACGCTACATACGTCGTTGAAGATGTTAATCTAGTTTTAATCCCCTTATATTCTATGTCCCTTTCAGACCTGAGATTTCCCATTATTTTCTCGCACTTTCATCTTTATTGTAACTCAGGTCTGAAGAGGTATCTTGTTATAATATTGCGCATTTGTACCGTTTTACGCTTAAGTCGTATCCTTGGCCAAACAGAGAAAGGACATGTTTAACATAATCGCGCCTGCTCATTAGCAGCGCGTGGGCGTGTTTTCTTATCTCGGGTGCGTGAAGCGTTCTCGCCCGAGTGCCTATTATGTAGCTTATTATGTAAACTCTTACCTTTTTTTTTCGTTCTGTTTTTTTTTTTTTTTTTTTTTATTTGTATTCACAGAGAGAAAACTCTTTTTGGGGGGGTTGGGTTGCTTTTTACTTCTTAATGGTTGGTATTAATTTGATGGGGGGGGGGCTGTATGTATGTATGTAAGGTAGCCACCATCCCTTCTAAGACCTTGTCATGTATGCAGCTCCACTTAATAGCAAGATCAAATTGAGTTACCGGTTTGCATTCACTGTAACACTGTATGAAGGGCCAAAAACGGTGGGGCGGACCCGTAAGCAGAGACACTTACGCGAAACCCGCGGGAACATAAGAATCTCCTTCCAACGATACGATCCAACAAATCGAATAACCCAATTCGCAATACTCATTAAGCTTTCTACGGGATGGCTTGTTAAGAAGGGCGCGTCACTCTCACTGAAATTGTTGGAGTAGAATTCACAGTACCACAATCGAATCGGTAGGATAAAGAAAATGATACTGTTTGTTCCCTCCTAGACGCCGGTTGTCATACCACTCCATTGTCCAATTCCAGCTTGAGTGATACCCTGATGCTCCCTCCTTTCCCAATATATATTCAGTGTCATATAGTAATATTTAAAATCTTGTGAATATTATAATTATAAAAATATAGTGAATGAATATTATAATGACAAATAATATAGTGAATGAATATAAGAATGATAATAGCACTTCCATTTGTGGACCTGAAAGTTAGACAATGTAGCTGCGAGAAAAAAAAAATGATATTAAATTATCTCATAAAACTTGGGATACCTATGAATGATCTGAAATTATATAGCAATAGAAAAGTAAACCTAAAATTTCGATGTGCTGTTCCGTTTCCTTGCAATAATTTATGTAGTGAGTCTCATCGGAAATAGTGATTTTAATGAAATGAATTTAAATGCAATTATGTCACATCATTTAATATCATAACATAAAATAATAAACTGACGTTATAATATAAAATAATAATACCAGCAGGCCAGTAAACTATAGTAGAATACATATATCCGTAATTAAGCTGAACATCCACTCATCGAAAGACTTCCACTTTTGAAGTTTCTATTGGATTAAGATCTACTAAGATTAGAATTTGTTTTCACAATAATAGTCAGAGAACATAATAAACGTAGGTACAAGATGTATCTGACATCTACTGGTATGTTACTGAAAATAAAAATTAGATGTGTATTAATATCATAATGAAAACAGCTAATAATAAGGCAAAATAAATTTCATATGAGTATGAATCCAAAAACTGAATCTTAATAAAACAAACATACAAAAAGATAAAAAAATGAATTTTTCGATAGCTCTTGTTCATCTGGACCCATAAATGATACTTTATGTCTGTGAAATAGGAAATGAATGATTGTAAACTGCTAGGTTGTAAATTAATATATATTTTTGAAGAAGAAGGAAAGAGCTTTTTTTTAAGTAGAATTTTTCGAATATGATTTTTTCTAAAAATAAAAAAAACATCAAAAACCTTTCGATCTTTTCAAATACATAACTTAGGTTAGATGAGCTATAACTGACAAGGATGCATATATGCGAAGCTGAAAATGACTTATAAAAAAGCATACAAAATGTAATGCATGGATGTTATAATATAAAATGATAATAATTTCATTTTTATTTAAATGTCTGCAGATTGTGGTCCTGCTGCAATTGTACCATGAACCTGAAAGCTAAGACAATGTAGCATAGCCACGAGAAAAAAAAAATTGATTTAAAATTATTTTACAAAACTTGGGATATCCATGGATGATCTGAAATTGTATAGTATATAAGGAATCATGGGATATAAAGCATAAAATGAACCTAAAATTTCGATGTGCTGCTCTGCTAATAAATGTGATATAACCACAAAGGAACTGACTCTTAGCTTCGGGTCTTGATCCCTACTGAGCCCTTGCGGCACGTCAAGCCGGCCAGTTCAGCGCAAGGGCGGACCACAGCTGTTTTTGTTGTTGTGATTGTGAAAGCAGTTTATGGCATACGTTCGGTTTTGGAACGTGATAGAGCGAGTGAAATATACAAGAAACCCCATTAGCCCCCCCGGTCGCCTCACAGGTCCCCATTAGTCTGATCGAATTTATCTGATGAAAAGTTGGGCTTGTTATGTTAAATTAATTTAAGTTCGTCTGTGAAGAGGTGGCTCAAAAATGTATAGTTCATTTTTAAAATCGATTATCATTTTTCAACTGACCTGTGCACTGACGAAAATGTGTCATATTTTCACTAAGAATTAATACTATGCGTTCATCACTATTCAGTCCTGAACGTGTAATGCTCATGGCTAATGAACAATGGACATTTGTTATTCATTTTTAGTAAACTTAGACACTACCAAAAAGTCATGTAAATTGAACGACCCTTAGGACATAAGAATCAGTCAAAAGAGAAAAATCTGTTTCTGTTTCGAGGCACATAGTTTTGCATGAAATGTTTACATTTTATGAAGCAAATCAAATTACATTTATGTTTACATTTTATGAAGCAAATCCAATGAAGCAAATCTAAGTGTGTAGCCTCACGCTTGTGTCGAATTTTTATCAGTGCATAAACTAAATAATGGGATGAACAATAGATGAGTATACCTATGAGTTTGAGTTCAAGTACTGGCGAATATTCGACAGTAGAGCTGGGCAAAATTAATTAAAAACTAACACTAAGTTTTCAATCTCCATTATTCGCTAACATCTAGTGTTCATGTTTAGTGATCATTGTCCCGCTTTTAAGTCAAATTCTCGCCAGCGCATTAACAACAATTTATCAGTGCACTCATCCATGAACCAACCTAATGCCCAACCGTAATAGATATGGCTCTGCTAGGTGCTTCGGACTGTTTCTGGCGCGGTTCACCATCAGATGGGAAGTTGCCTTCGGATGTCATCGAGTTGGGATGAGTAGTGAATTTACTTTCAATTGAAGATATTAATAATAAAGGTGTGTAAAACAGCTGTTAGTACATAGCAAAATTTTCAGTTTATTTCCATCAGAAGAACAATTCTTGTAATATCAGTTTGTTTACCAACATAAGTGAGAAGAGATCTATTGGGTTAAATAGTGAATTAGTGCCTAGTTTCTAATTAACACGAGAATGGATTTACCATCATGAAAGTTGCGAGTTGTAACAAATTTAGTGTGGGCTGTCACTCGCCTGTTAAGTTTGCATTTTGTTTAAGGAACGTGCATAAAGTACGATGTTCGCTCAGTGGTAATTGAAATTGAAGCGAAACGCAAAGTGTGGTGCTGTTTATAGCGGTCGATTTTTATTTAGGGCAGTATTGTTAATTGTTCGATTCAGAACAGCGCGAATGGTCCACCGGTCATTGCTTCCGGTTTTTCAGTGCTCAAGCGCACTTTTCAATCAGCCTGCTGAGTTGCGGCTCTCAATCTCGTAGGTAGGATTTATATTAGTCCATGAACATTAACGTATTGCTCGATATTTTTGCGTGAAATTACGAACTTGGAATTTAAGGCTTCTGATTCGTATAAACGATTGACTAAGAAGGCGTTGTCTGTTGTTTGCGGGAAACTTTTGGCGTCAGTACGAGGAAAGGAAAATCGCTGATCCTGGCGCTGCCAAGCACGTATAACCAGAGGCAGATGTTTATCTCTCGGGGGTCCTCCCTTAGCTCAGTCGATGAAGGCGTGGCTGGACCATTGCCCAGCTGACGTCAATTAAGGACATACGGGATCAAGTCCCTACCACTTCGAAGTATTCAGAGCAAAAACCCTACATACAATTAGGACTTCAGGCGTGAAATTTTCAAGAACCGTTTGTTCCACTGGAGCATCCATTGGTTGGCAATTTTAGCGTTGTTTGTTTTGTTTTGTTTGTGATTTTTGTCTCAATAATCGTGAAGTGATAATTAACCTAACCTATAAAAAAAGGACTCCCTCCAGTTTCACCTTAAATCGTGGTCGATTTTTGATTCGGTCTGTTGTGGTGATCTCCAGGTAAACCGATATGGGAGGCTGTGCTGGAAGTAGGTACTACGTCTGGAGGTGGGGAAAGTGATGAGTCTGAAGTCGTTTTCGTACGCATGCTGGTGTGCGCTAACTTTCCTATAATCGGTCTGAATTCCTCCTCCTGGCTGACCTGAGCATTGAGATCACCGATAACGATTTTGACGTCTTGGCTTTGCAGGTGTCTTATTCTCGTTCCAACTGCGCGCGTAAAAAGCGTCTTCGTCGTCATCGTCACTTCCTTGGCGAGGGCTGTGTACTGATTATTCTGACATTGAAGAAACGGCATTGATTCTCAATTTGCACATTCTGTTGTCGATTGGCCACCACCCAATCGCGCGCTTTTGCATTTTGCCCATTAGGATAAAAGCTGTACCCAGCTTGTGTGTATTGTCACAGCTCTAGTAGATGGTATAACCATCCCTGTGCGTGTTTACCGTTGGTCCTTTCCAGCAACCTCCTGTATTGCTACAATGTCAAACTTGCGGATCCTCAGTAGTAAATAAGATAGCGGGTACTTCTCAAGAAATTGAGAGAATTACAGTTCCATGTTCCGAGTTTCCAATCGTTTGTCCGTTTTCGTCACCTGGGCTATGCCGATTGTTCCGGTCCGTATTAACATTGTGTGTTTTCTATACTTTTAATTTTTACCGCTGGCTTGTTGGGCCTGCACCAACCTCCTGTCTCGCCGGAGTACCATCGCGTAGAGTACTGATTAGAGTCTCACGCTGGCACGAGGACGACGATCAGCCGCCCCTAACTCCCTAGGCTGCACTCTTCGAAGATAGGCGCCCCTTCTTCCCAGTCAGCATACGACTAACGTCCCATCGTATCCCAGTGGGCACCACTGGGAGGAGAAGATAGGAGCACAAGGAACAGACATTCAGGCTAGAACTTTTTCGTTCCAATTTACTTTGTAAATTGGAACCGTTGGAAAATCAGCGCTGCCTAGTCTAGGTTTCAGCGAACTAAAATTGACAGACAGTCAACGACTATCAAATCTCAAGGCGCGCAGGTAGTGCCATCAATATAAGATTCACCAAAACTAACGAAAACGAGCTGTAATTTTAAAATGGCAGTTACATCCCCAAAAAAAAAAAATAGCCATTGCCATTGCGTTTTTTGTTGTACTATTTGCATAATATGCTAGCCTGTACCATTGTCACTCGATTCGTGGATTAAGGAACTCTTCGAAAGATTAATAATAATTGAACACAAGTAGAGAACCTTCTTTACTCAGTCTTAGAGGAATTACGATTCAGTTTCGTAATAAATAGAGTTACTCGTTATGAAGCGAGAGTCTAGAATCATTTCCGTTTTTACTTCACAGATGCAATTACACATTTACTCATCAGTATTCTCTCTCTTTCGTCCAATGTAGTATTGAGCCTATCGGTGAACGCTCCGGAGTTCGTCCCGAAGAATCCCCCGCAGCAGCAGCAACCACATCAATCACAGTACGTGCCCCAGCAGCACCATCAGCAGCAGCGCTACCGAGGGGACAACAACGGAACGACAGGAGGAGGCGGCGGTGGAGGTGGCGGCGGTGGTGGTGGGACATACAACATGCTTCCCGTTGCTTCACACTACTCACCGGTCGACACCGGCAATGGAGCCATTGTCAACGGAACGGACATGGGCATAAGCAAACCGGCGGGTGTAAACGATCGGTTAAAAAATCTACAGCTGAACCATTCTGGACCCCAGCCGCAGCTAGGAGGACACAGTAACTACAGTGATAACAAGGATGTAAGTGGAGAGGGGTAATGGCTTAGGATAGTCGGGCTAGAGTATACTAGGTTGCAGCGTGTGCGAGTGTGGTTGTGCTACAAGGGGGTTTATTACGGGAAGAGTACTAGTTGGTTGGTTCAATAATCGGAAGGTGTTTGCGTAAGGAAGAACCTAACTATTGTTATGCATGATTGGACGTTGGACATCAGTGATGAAAGGTTTTATCAACTTTGTAAGAGAAGAATGCGTGGGAATGTACGGTGTCGAAAATCAAAATACGACGAGTGCGAAAGCTGAGCGTGTGTGGCTGAATGTGGCTGTGTACATATTTTCTTGTATAGGTTTGGTCGGTACAGCTCTAGACTATTGATATCAAGAGCATGGATGCGGTTAAACAGTTAGGATTAACCATCAGCTACGAATTAGGGGAAGTGTTGAATCTAGGTCTGTTTTAGTCATATTTGTTGCCACCTTTAAAAAATATGGATTGTCCCGCACCAAGGTACAGTTGTCTTACCAACAGTCTAGCCCCGGCGCTTGGAATGTGACGATTAACGGTCACATTGCGGATATTCATTCAATATAATGAACTTAGTACCACACCGTCACCAGCCATCTGGCGGGAGACTTCCTAGTCGAAACCATCCCAGTTCGTCTTATTGGTATTCCACCAAGTCTCGTCACAGGAGGCCTACAGCATGTGATAAGACGGTAGAGTATTGATTACATATAACCTGTCCAGAGTGCCGTTCGTCTCGAATATTTTCCTTATCCGTTCTTCTGATTGTTAGAACCGTCGCCTCTGCGGCGTCGCTGCTGCTGCTCTCCGCCCCTGTAGAATGCTCCTTCGTAACAACTGCTTCGTGATCCATGCGCACTTTTGACGTCCTGCAGAATTTCAGCTTTTACTGCATCCGCCTTCAGCGTCTGTACAAACGCTTCCAAGCCCATTATTATCGTAGCAAAGCGTATCAAAAGTAGTGAAATTGGGGAAATCGATCTCTGCCAGTTTAGTCGATACCCAAGCATCTCCGTAGGCTTCTGTGCTGTCGAAGTTTTCGAGACGAGTCGATGTCACTTGCTGCAACAATCCAATACGCCGATAGATCCCCTCGTCTTGAAGAACGGTTTTCAGCTTGTTCCAGGCTTCTGTCGCGTTCTTTGCGTCCATCACTAGACTGTAGTTCGTTTTCTCGAGACTGAGGCAGATCGTGTATAATGCCCTCATCTGAACGTCCCCATTCGCGACTTCTCATTCCTTCGGCGTCGTTGGGCACCAGCATCCTTTCCGTATAATCGTCATCTTCATGGAAAATACCCACGACATGTGATTTTCTTAGCCTGTCGATCACCAGAGTTACGCTACTTCCACCGGCTGAACGGTTCGGTCTTGGGTCCAAAGCACCTTCTGTCCCTGCACCGCTTCTAGCGTCTCCTGATCCTCTGCTTCCAGCGCCGGAATTCATCTTCGTTTCTTGAGAAAAGCCTTTTTCTTTCTACAGTTTCTAGAATCTTTTTTAACAGTAAAGTTCAAGACTTCCGGTTATGAAAATTTTGTCTGGGACAGTAATCTTTCACAAAATGGAACATGATCTTGTAGGTTTGACAGGTGGTAGTGGAGTGAAAATGTTATTGATCTTTATGACAAACCTAGAACAGGACCTGTCAGCTGTTAGTGCAAAAAAAAATCACCATTTACCTGTCAAAAAAGACCGTTTTTTATTGGTCGCTGTGACAACCGCCCCTACCGCCACCGTCGAGTTATGTTACAAGCAGGCAGTCTATTGTTGGTTTGGTCGTGTTGATAGTAGTCACTGATTTTTCACTTTTTTCATTTGTAATAACTAGAACAAATGCGGAAATAAAAGTTCACTTTTGCAGTGATTTATTTTAAATCAGTTTGAAATGAAGTGCAAAGTGATAAACTGTGGTCGCAGTGATGTGACACATCCGGGTCTCCATTTTAATTGGTTCCCGAGAGATCCAATCGTTCGCCGAGAGTGGGTTAAGACCTGCATTGTGAACGCAAGCGAGGAAGACATTCTCTTGCTCAATCTATCAGCGTAAGCATCAATGAAATTCAATGTAACCTCATAAATTAACGTTTAGTTTGATGCAGCTTCATTTCCCGAACGGCAAAAGAAATGCCAATGGAACTTGGAATATTCCAATTGCCGTCACTCCGCCGGATGAAGAGTGGCTGGAAATGGTTATGGTGGTAAGAATAGTGGAAAAGGCTATGCTGCATCAAAAAGAGGATTTCCGGAATTTGAAATTGTTAAACACATTGAACAGGTACCTATGCTGGGAGGAGATACAGTCTAGTCTACGAGGTGAAATTTTTCGGTTGAGAGAGCAAGTTACCAAGCTTAAAAGGTAATTTGCTAGGGGTGCGACTCATCCATTCATAGTGGATAAGTTTGATTTATCCATGATTCTTTTCATTTTTCACAACAACTCTCAATAATTCAAATATGGTAAAATAATGTCTGCTACTTTCGATTACTCTCGATTTCATCCGATTCGATCGGATTTTATCCGATTCGATAGGATTTCATCCGATAAGGGTGTTAGAGTCACGATTTTGATCAATTTTACTTGATCGTGTACGTTCATTATGGCAGCTACCAACGAAAACAAACAGATTTGTTGGTTGATTCTTCCAACGCTTATGGTTTGTTTCAATCAAATTTTAGTTTGATTTAACCGTGAAAAATTGCTACGTTGATTTGACCGTGAAAAATTGCTGTTCGACACAAACAAACGAAAACTTTTGAAACAACAAACATTTACAATCACCTACATATTTCCTGAAATATGAAGAATATGTTCTCGTTGCAGTTCAAAACCGGAAAAAATCACTCGTGCATATCAATTTAACTGCTTTTCCATATGGCAGCGAAGTGTCGCATCTAGTGGAGCTGTGGCGAAAATCAGATGCGGTGTACAGCGTTCTAGATGCACCACAATGCAAGCATAGGGAACCAGAGTAAAATCGTTTGGCGCTAGTGGATTATTCCGGTTTTCAGTCTGCAGTAGCGGGTTATAAGAATATAAAAAACATTACCAAGGCCAGGCGCCCATTGATGTGATGGAGGTGTGGCATCTGCTAACATGTCAAAACATCTTGTGGAAGTTCGCATCACGCCACAAGACTTTGACTCGATAGTTTGACATGGTATGTGATACCGTTGATACCACACCTCTGCCAATCGCTGCGCTTTTCGCTCCTATTTTCATATTGGCCAATCTGACAGCCAATGTTGCCAATGGACACTCTAAACAGAATATACTTAAATAGGTTAAAGGCACAATAATCGATGAAACTTTGCCAAAATCGACTATATCGAAATATCGGATGAAATCGTGAAAAATCGTCTTTCATAGCGATGACCTCAAAACTGGTCGATTGGAAAGAGATGCGAATCGTTTATTACGATTTCGTTCGATAAAATCCGATAATTTGGTTGAATCGGATATTTTTTTAATTTTTTAAATTTCATCCGATTTGGACAAGACATTTTGATTAAACATAATTTCTTTTCTAAATCTGAGATAATCCGAAAGAGTCGCGCCCCTAGGTAATTTGCTAAATATTCGATTAGATGGAATGTTTTCAGCCTCATTGAATCGCACTTTCTACTTTAGATCGATTCGTCGTTGAAGAAGTCGCTACGGCAATCTGGTTGCGCGAAAGAAAAAAGATGATTCAGACGTCGTAGATTCGAAATCGTTGGAGATTGCTTGTAAACAAGTTTTCAACGACGATCAATTCAAGCTTCTCTCCGAAAAAGTTTGTCAAGTGAAGCAGTGGTCGGAAGCAACTTTAATGGATTCGCTGAGACTAAAAAGAGATTTTCCGCTCCCATCAACTAGAACACTGCTGCGACGAATTGCAGACGTCCACTTTTCTTCTGGTATAATTAAATCATTCTAATGTTCTGTTAAAGTTTTAGTTGATGGTTTCGATTAATTTAGGTATCCTTGAGAATATTTTCGAACTGATGAAATTCAAAGTGGCTGGCATGACAAATTTAGCGGGATTGTGGACTAGTTCTCGACGAAGCAGAAGAGTGATGTGCCAGCACTAAACAGTTCGTTGGAAAGACTCTGCCTCCATCTGACGACTTAGCGTCTAAAGGCATGGTTTTGATGCTTGTTGGAGTTGCTGAACGGTGGAAGCAAGTGGTCGCGTACGAGTTTACGAAAGCATCAATTCCTCCAGAGCAACTAAAGAAGCTAGTGTTGTCCGTTATTGAAAAATCGGTAGAGATTGTCTTACGAGTACAATCTGACTCCGGTTCCGAGATGTGATGTGGAAGATGTGGAAGGATATGGGGCTGAACATCAAAAACCAGAATATCCTGTCTGATCTGGAACTGCAACATCCCATCGACAACAGCCAAAAACTGGAGATCGTGCCCGATCCAGTACATGTTTTTAAAAATGCAATTCATGGATGGATCAACAACAAATTTCTTGTCGTTCCAAAAAGGTACGTCGATAAGAATGGCCTTTCATCGAATATTGTGCATCGAGATCATCTGAAGGAGTTGGTCGAATTCGAGGCAGGGAATCAATTGAGAATGGCTCATAGGTTATCTCCAGCCGACGTGGTGTTCCTGCCGAAAAACTAAATCACAATGCGAAGGTGTACATCTGCATTATAAGACATCACCTCATATTTGCGTTAATTTTATTAGTTACATGTTAAAAATCAATAGATTTAAATATTGGAATCAAAATGTAGGAAATGTCTTAACCTAATGCTGCAAATATTTTGGAAATCGATCGTGAAATTACTTAGTAATTAACGTTCAAAACCTGACCGTTTTTCGTGACTATCCAAATGTTGGCAATTTGAATGTCAGTATCGAAAACACAGACGTAGTCCCACTTCAATACGTCCTACGTTCGATGTGCGGAAATCAAGGGACCTATAAGAATGCTGGTTGTTACAAAAGTGTAAAGTTCTGTTCCTGATTAAACCCACCTTCCGGTTGAGGAGTTGATGGCAACTAGTTGAGCTAAATATATACCAGCATTATTGCATTATTTTAAACAAAGCTTCCATGGCAAACAAATTAAAACTAAATGCAGGAACAAGTACCTTTACTCCAATACACTATTTCGTTCAAAATCAGGTCTTTTTCTAGAAGATGAAATAAAGATCAGTTTACTTAGTTCTTTCTGTTTTCTTCATCGTCACCTTGGCAAACGTCAAACTATATCAAGTCAGTGTAGTGTGAACACCACCACTTGATATCGATATCAACCCGCTATATCACGTAATATAGAGCGTAGTGTGAACGTACGATTAAACTCTTGGACCTCTCCATTTAAAATATTGACAATTTTCAAACGTTTACTTTATTGAATATTACCAAGTAAAAAAAAAATCAAAAAAAATTTGTTTTTTTTTCAATTCCTTTTTTTAATGGATTTACTGTGTAAACATATCTGGCAACACTGGAGCGATCCCCGTATCATAGCAAGCATACATTTATAAGCATTTCTTTCTGAGCTAGCAGGTCCTGTCCTAGTGACAAACTTTGGTTGCTATGCAAATCGTGCATTACTTGATCGCCAACAAAATCTCTATACTGCCATAGTAATCCTACCCCCAATATTGGTAAAATTGACTATCACACTTTTCTCTGTGTAGATAACTGTCACTCTTTACACACTGGCAACGTTTTACTCAACAATGAAAGATGATTTACCCAAGGAAAGTATTTTTTCTTCTTTACACTGTTTTACAAGACAAGTGTTTAATATGAAATATAAACAAAATTCTGTTACTGTCGATTAAGCATGAGACCGATCCCAACGCTGAGTTTCATGTTTGTTGCAAACTGCTTGCCAGTTTTAAAATTAAGAACTGTCAAAAATAAAACTAGAACACGTTAATCGCAATGCAATGTTTTGAAAATATTGGTTGCTCGTTAATTCGCGTCTACAAGCACTCAAGCTTTTTTTGGACTGAGATTGCGCTACGCTCGCATGTGCTTGGAAATTTAAGCGGTCTTTGGAGTGATTAAATAATAAAATCGAGTGATTTGTATCATATACTTTTATTGGAGAAATTATAATTTAAGTTTAAGTTAAATTTAAGTGAATAGTTTTTTAAGACAAGAGAAAAATCTATATTTTAGATTTAGTGAAATTTGCCGAATAAGGCGAAAGGACGCCATTGCAATAGTGAGGTTACATACCGAAAAAAGAAAATGGCGATGCCGAAGAGAGAAGAAAAAATAGAATAGGATGGATACACCAATACCAACAATAAACAGCTCTCCGGGAGAGGGAGCAAACAGAGCAATAAATAACCTCAACATGACAGCATCAAAAGCACCAAAAGTTGACTACCAATACGAACATGGCGACCAGGGTCCGTATCGCGTGATGGTAGAATTAATCGATACAGAAAATGGATCTATTAAAATTAATAAACTGACGCTAGCAAACATTCTGCGGAAGATGATTGTGTACAAGGCCCACGTTATGGAATTGAAAAATATCGGACGAAACAAAATAACGGTTTACCTAAATAACTATCAAGTAGCGAATCGCCTCACGAATGATATCGAACTGAAATCTCGGAACTACAAGGCATACATCCCAAGACACCTGATATCTGTCACAGGCGTTATCGCCGGGGTCCCTTTGGACATTACCGAAGAAGACATACTGGAAGGAATGAGATGTGAATATCCAATAATGCAGGTGTACAGAATGCATCGATATTTCAACAACAAAAAAGAGCCATCACAACGAATGAGCGTGACATTCAGAGCATCGAAACTACCGGATTCTGTGAAAATTCTCTGCTGTTCGATCAGAGTAAGAGCCTTCTACCGTAAAGCTGTTTTATGCCTAAATTGCCTAAGATACAATCACAAGCAGGAAAATTGCCGAAGCAAACGCAAGTGCCTCCGGTGTACAAGAATGCACGAAAACAAAGAACAATATGAAAACTGTCAACAACCAAAACGATGCCTGCACTGCAGAAAGGAACATGAAACAACTGACCAAACATGTCCGGAACGCTCACGCCAAAATAATGTGCAATCGATTCTAGCAAGAACCAGTCTAACAGCGATAGAAGTTATAGAACAGTTCCCGATTCACACTCAAAACTATTATGCAGCGATAGCGGAAACTGCTCAAGACCCTACACCAGCAGAATCTTTTGCAGGAATGGCAGCTGGAAATTTTAAACCACGCCTCAACAATCCACGTCGGAAACGAGTAGGAGACACCCAGACGTCACACGATGATTCTAGTAATATTGGAAATCAGGTTGCATTGTTCAAGGAAAAGAAACAAAAAGTTGTAACGGATGGACACCAGAATGGAACTGCACTTTTCAACAAGTACAAAACAACAGAAGCGGAACAATGGAAGTCAAAACTACGAAAAGCGCAACTTCAGATGCATGATCATCCCTCCTCCTCGACGAACAAACAAACATTGGAAATTGGAAATGAGCAAATGGAAAGCGAAGAATTCTCCACCTTCGTCACAGATATGATACACAAAGGTATGGTCAACGCCAGAAGTTTGGAATTAAATGAGAATAACAACTAATAACAGAGAATATGTAACAACAACAAGACATAATAACAGTAACACAAAATGAAAATATTGCAGTCCAATGTACAGAGCTTTAGGAAAAACAAGGAAGAAATAGCAAGAATACTTAACGAAGACAACTTTGATATAGCGGTTTTTTCGGAAACGTGGTATAAAATGGAAGAAGAATCAACAAGAGCATATAATGTGAGCGGATATCACAAAGTTATACAAAGCCGACCAGACGGATACGGAGGTGTCGGAATCTACATCCGGAATCGTTACAACTTCGAAGAAGTTAAAATTGTAACCCAATCAGATCAGATACAAATCGCTGCGGTGAAGGTATTTCGGATGAACATGATAATAGCAGGGGTTTACATTTCACCATCTATCAGCAGCAGAGAGTTTGAAACAGATATCAACTCGATTATAACACAGTTAAGTATGTATCCTAGAGTGATCCTTGGAGGAGATATAAATTGTCATCATGTAGCTTGGGGTGATGAGAAATGTGACCAGAAAGGAAGATTGATGAAAGATGCCATGAATGGTTCAGATTTGATCCTTTTGAACAACGGAGCAAAAACGTTCATGCCTTTGGATACAACAAGAAAAGCAACAGCCATAGACATCACATGTTGTTCAGCAAGGCTATTTGCTGAACTCATTTGGAAAGTTCGCTCTGAAACAATCGGGGGAAGTGAACACTTACTCATCGAAATTGAAAAAAAAGACACAGTCAACGAAAACAATAAATACTTTGTAAATCATAAAGGAATATATGAGGAAATTGCTAAATTAAGTGGAGAAAACATTCGAAGTTTGGAGGACCTAAAAAACGAAGCACAAAAAATATACAAGCAAAACACCAAAAAGAGCAGATATACACCGAAAGCATGGTGGAACAAACACGTAGAGGAAGCCTGGAAGCAGAAAAATGAAGCTATAAGAAAGTTCAACTCTGAAAGCACTATCGAGAACGCAATAACGGTAAGAAAAACAAAAGCCATATTTCTACGGCGGAAAAAAGAAGGTATTCGTCAACAAATTGAAGATTTGGCAGCATCTATCGACCCGCAAACTAGTTCGGCAATATTATGGGATAAAGTAGGTAGAATCACTGGAAAAAGATGCAGTAGGAAAGAGAATAATCCAATCCAAGAAAACGTTCAACTTGCTGAAAAGTTCTTGGACACGCATTTTGGGAAAAACGATGTAGATGTTTCAGAAACAATGACTTATGGATCTGTATGCCGATACAATATCATGAATGTTGAGTCGTGGTACAGAATTCTCGATAAAAAAAAATGACAAATCAGCTCCTGCTGACGACAAACTAACATACGGTATGTTGAAACAGTTAAAACCGGAAGTAAGAGATACGGTTATAAGGCAAATAAACGAAATGTTTATGTCAGGAACATTAACGTTCTCACTTAAAGAAATACGAGTTGTTGCAATCCCAAAATACGGTAGAGACCAATCCACTGTAGAGGGAAAACGACCGATCTCTCTGGTCCCTACCATTACAAAGATAACAAATAATATGGTTCTAGAACGAATCCAATCTCACTTAGATCAAAATAAGATGCTACCTAAACTGACTTTCGGCTTTCGAAAAAAATTGTCAACATCGACCTGTTTGAATTTTGTAGTGAACACCATCAAACAGAATAAAATACAAGGATTGATTACGGCAACTTTTTTTATAGACCTAACTAATGCATACAATTCGGTAAACAGAGACATTCTAGAGAAAGAGATGTGTAATCTACAATTCCCACAAAAAATCATCGTATGGGTGAGTTCCTTCATGAAAAACAGAAAGATATCAATGCAAGTTGGAAACAATACCGTGTCAAGAATGATAAGTAATGGATTACCACAAGGTGATGTTATGTCACCCACCCTCTTTAATATCTACACAAGCAGTCTACATTCTTTAACCGAAGGAGGAGTGGTGTTGGTCCAATTCGCTGATGACTTTTCGTTATTAGTGAATGGAAAAAACATTGAAGAAGTCCATGCAAAAACACAACAAGTACTGAACGAGTTTAGCGACAAGGTAAAACAGCTGTGCTTCGAGATCAATCCAAATAAAACTAAAGTAGTTTTATTTCACGGAGGAAATAACACCTTTGACATAAGTCTAAACAACGTTACGTTAGAGACAGTTAGAAGCTATAAATATCTGGGAATATATTTAGACCGATTTCTCAACTTCGGAGAACAAATAAGATCTGTCAAAAGAAGGATTGAAGAACGGCTGAAAATGCTGAAAATTATTTCATCCGTTAGACACGGTGGACACCCCCAGACGATGGGATTACTTTACACAGCCCTGATCCATAATCTTCTTGATTATGGAGCATCGGTCGTAAATAACACTAGCATGACTAACAAGAAAACGTTACAGGTGGCTGTGAACAGCTGTTTAAGAAGAGTAACGGGTTGCAGCAAAACCACTCCGCTAAACACGCTGTTGGCGATTGCAGCACAAAATCCATATGAAATCCATAGCAAGTTTGTAACGTCTAAGGAAATTGCAAAAACAGTAGCGCATCAAAATCCGGTATATGAACAGCTCACTCAGGTTGATGGATACAACGGTGATACGGAAAAAATTACTTACCTGGAAAGAATATATCTCGACAACATAGCCATCTTTAAGATCATTAGCCCTATAACATATATTTCAACCAACAAAGAAGTTGTTATCAACAGGAGTATTGGAATGAAACTGAAAAAAGAAAACGTGAGCACGAAGGCACTGAAGCAGATGGTGCTTTGTTTGCTAAATGGAAAATATAAGGATCACATGAAGATTTACACCGATGCTTCGAAATGTGGTAATATTTGCGGAGTAGGAATATATATATAGTGGCCAGGAACAGGAGAATATCTTTGTAGCTGAAACAAGAAACATCAATTATGACGGCAGAAATAATAGCAATCAGTATCATACTTCAGGATTGCCATGAAAGAAACATAGAAATACAATGGATACCCAGTCATATAAATCTGGAAGGTAACGATGTCGCAGATCAATTAGCAAAACAAGGAACAAATTTAGACGAATCAATTGACCATCACATATTGCTGAAAGATGCGTATTTATACTTCGAGAAACAAAAAATGGAAAGTACCAACCAGTGGTACACAGATTATGCGAAAGAAAAAGGGCAAAAATTTTATGCTATACAACCGGATTTCCGCGAAAAACCGTGGTACTATAACAAGCATTTGGATACCATCGAAACAAGAACATTAAACCGGATTATGGCTGGACATGACTTCAGTAAATTCTGGTTGTATAAAATGAAGATTAGCGAAGACCCGAACTGCGAAATATGCGATGAGCCGGAAACAGCGGAACACATCATTTTGCACTGTGTACGCTTCAATCTCACACGAATGAACTTTTCCTTTGACTGCAAGTATAAAAATATAACCGAACTGCTTAGATCTAACGATGTAAACACATTCAAAGAAGTGACTGATTTCCTAAAACAAACGAACAATATGATTTAAAGAGTAATAACTAAAACCAGCGGATGATAATTCCAAACAACGACTGCCGGTAATTCGTCGAATTCGCCGGCTGAAAAATAATAGCTTATTTTCAATGGGGTGAGCTGTCAAATCGACGCTAAAGAAATATATGGATATATGGTCGCTGTCACCTATCCAGAGTAGAGAAAGCATCCACAAACAGAGAGGAGAAGAAGAAGAAGCGTCTACAAGAATCACTTGCAAAACAAACCAAAAAACGCTAATTTGACAATCATCAGTCATTACAGAAAGCTCAACTACATAGAAAACCAATTTGAAACAATGTTGCATCGCGTTGAAAATAGAACAGAGCTGTCGAGCAGTTGCAGATCTGTTGCAAAAATTTACTCGAAAAGTAGAACTGCAACGAAGCATTGGGAATGGCTTGTTTCAGTTCTAGTTGTAAACTAAAACAGCCCATACAAAGTAGAACAGCGTTGGGATCGGCCTGAAAATCAGGACTAAACGTTAAATTGAAAAATAAATCAGAACGCTTAAAATGATCTCAAAATCTGGACGTATAATAACCTTGCACAGACTTGCTCCGTCTGATTAAAACCTTTTTGTTTTGGTAGGCAAGTTAAGGACTGTTCATAAACCACGTAGACTCATTTTTGAAAATCTCAGACCCCCCTCCCCCTTCGTAGACTCTCATTACTCCATGCAATTTTTGTATTGAGCGTAGACTTTGGTCAGACCCCGCCCCCCTCCCCCTGAAATGTCTACGTGGTTTATGAACAGTCCCTTAGATGATAACTTATTTTTGCTAAAATTGGCTTTCTTCTCTTTTTTCTCGCGCTGGACTGAAAGTCCAGGCAAGGATTCAGATTTCATTACCTATCTGTCGCTCTCCGCTTTCCGCCGTTCTTGAAGCACTCTATCGATAACTTTTGCCTTACTATCAAAATGGAGACTATAAAAATCCTTGGTTGAACTTTTGGATGTGCCCATAGTCAACATGGGTCTTGTCAGATGTTCTCTTAATTAGTAAGATCTGCAGAATATTCAAATCGTTGGAAAATACGGAAATTCTAGAACCCCTGGATCCAGCACTATCCGCCCGATTGATGATATTTGATGGTCCCTATCAATAACACACCTAGGCAACCACCGAACAACATAATAATACTACGTATTCTGAGCAACCTACTAATCCTGTATATTTTTCTATGTATATCCTATTTATATATTCTTTACTGTACACACAACCTCTACGAATGTTCCTAAAACTGCACGGATCGTTACTAAACGCGTCTGCACAAAAAACCAAATACCACCATATCTATTCGAACCCCCCCGCAAACCGGAATCCGAACGAATCGACACCCGGAACTTCAGATACGTAACTCGTCGCACTATAACCACCACCAGCATCAGCAGCATCCGAACCAGCATTATCCTCAACATTCTCAGCAGCAACGTCTCCAGCAGCATCACATGCATCAACAGCAACAGCCGCAGTCGCATCTTCCGCTGCATCAGAACGTCGGTGCAGCAGCCTTTCCGTTCGTGGGATACTCGTCGACGGCGCTCAACAATCACCTGCACCATCCGATGCTCGGTGGAATGGCGACGGCCCATCAGGCTAGTGGGCCCGGTGCCGGTGGCGGCATGATGCAACAGCAGCATCACGATAATAGGAACAAAAATAATTCCTTGAGGACGAGGTTACACAACGCCCAAAATTCTAATATGCCACCGCATCACCACAACCAGCAGCAACATCATCACCAGCAACATCACCAACAGCATCACCACCATCATCAGCCGCATCACCATCAACAGCAGCATCACGGGATGCACGGAGGAGGCAATGATTTCGGAGCTGATGGCGATTCCGATCAGGTAGGGACTTCCTAAGCATACACACCGGGCTGGTCCAAAGAGTAGGGATCGGTCCAGTTGTGTAAAACTCACCGAATGCACGAAAATATGTGACGCTATGTTTAAGCATGCTTTCGGCGCCTGTTTGTTTGGAATCCAAGAAGGATCCGCCTAACATATCTGGTTATCATTACAATTTTATGTTGCATACTAAACGGAATCGGTTCATTGCTTTGTTTTACTTATTGTACCCTACCACCCATCCTTCATCCATCGTATACTTTCAGATAAGCAGTGTGTGTGTGTGTGCCGTTGCCCGCTTTCATAACAAAAAATATTCATGATACTACCCACTAAACTACCGTAGAAGCAGGTGCTTGATTTTAGATATTTTTTCCCTTGCCATTTATACTGTTGCAATTTGTTCGTAGTAAGCGTACCCGTTAATTACCAAAGTTCTTCCCACTCCCCCGTCTAGATTTCCGAGAACGAAACCTTTGCGCTGGACTACCTGACAGATGTGATTGCCGAGCTGTACGACAATCCGGGCATGTTTGATAGCATTCAACGAAAGTTGAAGGGTACCTTTGCCGAGTTCCGGAGCAACCAATTTGTGCTGAGCAACGCAGTTGAATTACTCTTTGAGCAGGTTCGTTCAGTTTGGAGATGAGCATCTCTTTAGCATAAGTTGACTCTCCCTTTCTACTCAGTCAATCAAGGAGCAAAACTTCCGGTACATGGGCGCCCGTCTATGTAAACTGCTGGACAGCCTGGACGAGAACCCGAAGAGCGTGTTGCGACAACTACTCACCATGAAGATGACCCACCAACACTCGGAACTGCAAGGCTATATGACCAACGAGCAGATCAAGGTTCGCGGTACGACACTCTTCCTGGCTGAGCTGTACATGCAGCTGAGAAAGCTGAATGTGAGTACTAACAGTGCTTTCGATCATATTAATTGAATTAATTTCGACGAACTACTTTCTACTTACCATGCCAGGATTTACAACGGAACGGCGAAATCGCTATGCGTATCATCGCCGCTGCCAAAGTTCTTCTGAGTAAAGAAGGTCCAGAAAATATAAAATGCGTCTGCCAATGCTTGAAGGTACTTTTATTCTACTCGACATTCCCATAAAACACAACTTCAATAAATCCCTCCTTCTCCCGGGCAGCTTTGTGGATTCGAGCTGGAGCGCGACTGTCGCGATCACTTGATGGATATCCTGAAGACATTAGGCCAATTGGAGAATTCAACCGACAACTCAACTGGACGTTTCATCCGCTCGGTGCTCGATCTGCAGCAGAAGTCCTGGGGTCGCAATGAGGAAGTTGGTAAGTTTATCTCGCGGTGAGAGTGAGAGAGCTCCGAACTCACAATCATTACCAATTCCTAGCTCCCGTTCTGCTAACACCTCTCAACGAACCCTCATCGGCGGCTGATGAATTTAACGATAGCCCCGTTTTCTACGGCCCTGATGGCCAGGTCATGACGGAGGAAGAAAATGATTTCCTAGATGCGGTCACCCCAGCCGGTTTTGAGGAGTATGAGTAAGTTCATTTCAAATAGGGACCCAACTGAACGGATTGAGTGAAACTAATTATTAATCTCTTAAAACAGCGATGAGGAGGGCGACCCCGACGATCTTGTGGACGACGAACACATGGACATGGAGATAAAGTTGGCATTTAAGGAATTCGTCAACGCAAACAACAACCGACAGCCATACTAACCGTTGGCAACGGCTTTGGCTGTTGCGCTGCCACCGACTTCCGCTGTGTCAGTTGTCAACGGTCAACACCACGTGCGAATGCACCACCATCCCAATAAGTAAAGTAGTAGCAGCAGCAGCAAAAAAAAAACATTCAGATTCAGTAAGGAGTATCCTATTTTTATCTATATTTAGTTCTAAGCTTAAATCGTAACGTAGAAAGCAAATGATTAAGAACTATTTCGAGTGCCGCCCTCTCCTAGAAGTGGTGAGAAAGTGGAATCGCTGTCAGCCAGCATGAAAGGAAATCGAAGTAGTTTGCATCGAACATGAGAACAGCGCGAAGATGAGCACAAGATTTTACACCTATTCCCGTAAATTGGCTGTGGAAGAATGACGGCGCGTTCGAAGTCCTACTTAAACCTTAGGCAGGAAAGTTTATCAAGCGAACCGTTCTATACAAACCCATTCATTAACCATCCGTGCAACAGAGCAGGCAACTTCCATATCCAATGATCTTCAGTAAGTAAAGTTTATTTTTCTGTATTTTCTTTATATTTTGTGAAAGAAATTTTATGTGGTTTCTGTCAGTGTAGGCTTCAATTGAGGAATGAAATTATACATTTAACTGAAAACAAGCAGATAAACTATATTCAATTTTCGAGTTGGCAGTTAGTTTCCCCCGCGAGCCTTGAATCACTCTACCAACTGCAAGCTTCTATCTGTTCTGCATCTTTAACGATCTCGGTCGACGTTTGATCATAAAGTCCTTTAAATTGTTCAAAATTCCAAAGAAAAATGCATCAATACTACAGCAACAAATCCTAGTGATTAGAGTTAACTGCTGCCATTGGTTGAACGAGATTTCGCGTGATATTGTTCACTCATGAGCATATTTCAAAAAAAAAAAACGCTTAGCATTGAAAAGAAGAAAAGTGTGTTATGTTTTCGCGCGTGTGTAAAGCTATAAGAATGCAATAAACCCTTACAAAAAGGACAACAATAGATAACACACCCACAGGACAGATAGAGCAGGTATAATAGGTGAGATTACCCGGCGGTACGATTCACAGGAAATTGTGACTGAACAGTTACACCTAGATATCTACAACGGAGTCATGCCTAAGTGACTACTACTTAATCTCTGGTAGGAACACGAAATTGTACAACATTAAACAGAAAAAAAACAAGGTGTGAGAAATTATGATGGACAGATGGAAATAATGTTGCAATGTTTACAGTGAAGGTACCGATGAAAATACACAGAAAAAAAAGAAATAAAATGTTTATCAATAATGCAATTCAATGGTAGCTTGCCTGATCTATGATGACAATAGCCTATATAAATCATTGTTGGAGATTTTTTAACATAGGACCACGTTTCTCTTTCCTATACCGGGTGACGTTTCAAAAGTGAAGGGGTTTTGAACGCTAATAATTGTCGTTTTACTGAACAGAATGACTGCATTCTTACATCATTTGATCAGAAAAACTTACAGTTGCTCAAGCGAGCTCAGTTCCAAAGTGTCGTCGTTCGGAAGATAGTGTGTATTGTTTAGCAACCGTGTAAAGTTAGAGGTCATAAGCGAGTTTATTATTCTTATTGATTCTGTTTCCTGCAATCAAGTGCCAATATCCAGAACTAGATTTTAGAGAAAAATACCACAACCGTGCCAAAGTGAATTTTGATTCGGTGTGCAGGCCTAGTTTGTAAATTAATCGGTGCAAGAAGAGTGTATCAGACACAGATATCATGTTACTACCGGAAGGTTTCCGACGAGTGCCGACGGCAGTAGCTGCAGGTCCAGCAGGACTTGGCCATCTAGGACATCGAGGAGAGCTGGTTTGCAAAGCAACAAATAATTTATTTCTACCATATTTTGAAGACGATATCTAAACAATATTTTATTCCCTGGGCATTGGAAAAACCTTGTGTTAGATTGAAAACAACCAGGTCCCAGGGCTTGGACTGGATCTTTACCCAAACGGGAAAGATGCAAACCAGTGTTTCCAGGGGTGATGTGGACCAGAAGAGCATTTGAACCCACTAGTAGTAGCATTTTCACTTTTGATTTGACAACTTTCCTTATTTTCATACAATATAGAATTTGTATAATTTCAATAATATTACTACTACTCAAAGAATCGTCTATTAATTTCAGTACTTTCATTATAACTGAGTTTTATGATGGTTCTGCAATTTTCTGGAAAGCATCACTACACAGATTCTACGTTTGGTTTGGCTGTTTTTGGTAGAGGAGCGAATATTTTTGTATACTTTTAGAACGAAAAAAGAAACAATACAAGAATCAGGAAGGCTAGGCTTGGAGCCTGGTAGGGTCACAGTGGAAGCAAATCCGAGTCTCATGGCGACACAACCTGTATAGTCAGACATCCCGGTCTCTGGTTGGAACAAGACCAAGTAGCCGCCCAAGAAAGACCTACGTGGGAGAATCACATGCATGCAAGTATCATCTAAGGCGGTATGTTCCCAACAAATCAAAAGCTAATAATAATAACAACAGTGTGGGTAAGTGAATCATTTAACATTTCCATACTACATACACATCATACATACATGAAAGACCGTCCACAAATATCCATATCCAACAGAGCAGCTTATTTTCCCGATGAGTTTAACGTCAAATACTTTGTTCCATTTGGGAGCGTAGAATAAGGGAGATAGCTGTTACATTGTCACACCTGTACTATATGAAATTGCGTATATACCAATAATTGCACTGACAAGAATATCACTAACAATATAATGACACGGACAAGTACAAAAACACGGACTTTAACAAATACCTGGACAACAAAACACGTATACTGATACTGATACTTAATCCCAAAAATTTTCAAGAAGACTATGTGAGCTGATTTCGAAAGCCCGGTGTTTATTTGGTCACCATAGACTAATCCTTCCGGCATAATCACTTGAAAATTTTCAAAAACCAACCCCGATCATTGCAATCCTATAGGGATAAAAAAAAATATATATATATAAACAATAATTTATTTTGTCTATTTTGTTTTTTTTTTTGTTTTTCGTTATGCTTGTCTATTTTCAGTCACATTGGAGTGGTCTATTGCTTTTGGCGGATAGTGTAGGTATGTACTTTCAGCGTATCGTTAACCAAAGCGAACCCTGCTGCTAACCTTTCCCCAACTATCCAACATCCCAGTGATTTCTCGTGGAAGTGCAGAGGATTTCTCGGCTTCCCCCAAAGCGAGTATCATGTCAACACGTTCCTTCCCATTCCCTACTTGACCAGCATTTATAATGGGTCACCAGTTTTTACACATTGAAGACGTATGTTAGTCCCAAACATCATCTGTTGGTTCTTTGTGCAAATACAGCTGATCTGGCAATAACGGAATTGCATCCGTGGGAGGTCAATCATGCTCATGCTCATACAAATCTGCATATGAACAGGTTGAAAATATAGTTTTCCCCTTTCCGGGTCCTCAAAAACGGGTAACGAATGGTTCAAATTGTCTTCCTCTGAAAAAACCTTGTGGTAGTTTAACCGTTTAACTTCAACTGCCAGGTCCCAGGGCTGGTCTGGTTTCTTACCATTTTGGAAAGAAGCACACTAGTGTTGCCAGATCAGTAGTAATGCAGCCCAAAACTGCTTCTGAAAATCCTCAAGTAGTTTTTATCGATAAACATCATAATTCTGAGATTGTGATCAATGGTCAAGTACAGTTATATTCGCGAATAGTTGAAATGTTGCATTTGAATACAGTTGAAAAAGCTGAAATA
Source organism: Aedes koreicus (assembly GCA_024533555.2). Taxonomy (NCBI): domain Eukaryota; kingdom Metazoa; phylum Arthropoda; class Insecta; order Diptera; family Culicidae; genus Aedes; species Aedes koreicus. The sequence goes on from JAHHFK020004422.1 coordinate 74,598, forward strand.
CACCGTGTCCAATATATTCTCATACACATTTTCCTTGCATTGGTGTCGTGCAACTACTCAACATGCTTCACGTATGTGTTGGTGTAGTTTTGCACTATGTTTATACAAACGCTGTTAGGTTATGTCCGATTGTTTTGATTCGGTGTTTATCTTTTACCAGCGATGAAGGAGTTTCGTGCTGTGGTGATAAAAAAGTTTTTGAAAGGTGAGCGCCCGTGCGCTATTTTCAGAAATTTGAAAAACCTCGGAGTAAAGCGGGATGTTGTGTACCGAACCATCCGAAGGTACCGTGACACCTGCTCGTTGGATGACCAGAAGAGATCCGGTGGTACTCGCGGCTGCACGAGTTGTTAAAGTGGTCAGGGAACGGATTAGACGAAAATCACAGCGCTCTGTACGTAAAATCGCCGCAGATCTGAATGTTTCGAGATCGTCTATGCACAATATACTGCAAAATGACCTCGGATTCCAAGCTTTCAAGAAACGTAAGGTTCACGGAGTTTCGGAACCTTCCAAGCAGAAACGACTCGAAAGAGCAAGTCTGCTATTGTCGCGGCACGGTGTGGAAGAATTTATCTTTTCCGACGAAACTTTATTCGTCTTGCAACAATCCCACAATGTCCAGAACGACAGATTGTGGGCTATCTCTTCGAGAACTGTTCCAGAGAATGATAGGAATATTCCACGGTTCCAAAGTGCTGCGTCAGTGATGGTTTGGGGAGGAATTTGCTAGTGAGGCAAATTACCACTGGTTTTCATCGAAAAAGGCGTTAAAGTAAACGCCGTATATTATAAAACGTAAGTTTTGGAGAACGCTGTCAAGCCATATGTACAAGAGGTGTTTGGAGATGATCACTATGTGTTTCAGCACGACGGAGCGCCTTCGCATACTGCAAATCTCGTTCAGGGCTGGTGCCGAGAAAATTTGACCGACCCAGTTCACCAGATCCAAATCCCTTGGATTATTTCGTATGGTCATACATGCTGGCGACGGTAAATGACCACAGGGCGTCTAATATGAACCAATTGAAAACCGTAATCAAACGAATTTGGGAAGAAATGCCGATGGAAGTCGTGTGTGCCGCCTGTCACGGTTTCGAAAAACGTCTGGAGCTGGTCAAGATTTAACCGGTGTTATTCCAAAACATATGCTGTAGTTGATCAGGATTATATTGCAATATAATGGGTAAAGCTATCAATAAAATCTGGATTATCGATTTGAAATAAATAGAGTTTTATTTTGTATGAGAATATATTGGACACGGTGTAGTTTATTATCACAACTCAGCAAACGTTTCGAGAGCATAACATACTACACAACTGTTGAGCATAACAACTGGAACTGTTCCATTATTCATCTCATGATCCTTTTATTCATACTATCCGGAAATATAGGTTTGATGTAGTGTGTGGTTCCTTCTTTTAAAGGGTGTCCCACATCAAATTGCATCACGGAAAAACGCTGTAGAAAATTACCTAGTTGACCGATCCTTTTCAAACCTTCAGACAATAAAATATAACCCATTAGTAAGCTTCTGGCATATTTATTTCATTGAACTTCAATACCATAACCGTACGCTCGCACCTTACGCTTAACTCCACTCATTAGGTTCTGTACAACATCTGGCTGCAGCTTCTTCTGTACGGAAACCCACTTTTTCTTCTTATCTTCCTCAGATTTGACCTCCTTGGGATGCTTCCGTAGTGCCTGCTTCATAATAGCCCAGTATTTTTCGATGGGCCTTAGTTCCGGTGCGTTGGGGGAGTTCATGTCCTTGGGTACGAAAGTGACCCCGTTGGCTTCGTACCACTCCAGGACAACATTTGAATAGTGGCACGAAGCTAGATCCGGCCAGAAGATCGTAGGGCCCTCGTGTTGCTTCAACAGAGGAAGCAGACGCTTCTGTAGACACTCCTTGAGGTAGATCTCCCCGTTTACAGTCCCGGTAGTCACGAACGGTGCACTCCGTTTGCCACATGAGCAGATCGCTTGCCAAATCATGTATTTCTTGGCAAACTTTGAAAGTTTCTGCTTTCTTACTTCCTCCGGAACATCAAACTTGTGCTGGGCGGTGAAGAACAGTAACCCCGGAAGCTGCCGGTAGTTCGCCTTGACGTAAGTCTCATCATACATGATGAGACAATGAGGCTTCGTCAGCATCTGGGTGTACAGTTTCCGGGCCCGTGAATTTCCCACCGTATTTTGTCGTTCGTCACGATTTGAAGCCTTCTGCACTTTGTACGTATGCAGTCCCTACCGGTCCTTGGCTCTCAGAACGGAAAGACTTGGATAGATTCATCACATTTTTTTGGACGCCATAGCCCACATTTTTTTCAACTCCTGCATATTCTCAGCTGCTTTACCAGTCTTCTTGAAGACCTTCTTCACTATCATCCAATAGCGTTCGATGAGCCGAAGCTGAGGGCAATTTGGTGGATTGATGTCGTTCTTAACGAAATCTATACCCTTTTCCGTGAGCCAATTGAGAGTTGTTTTGGTGTAATGCACCGACGCTAAATCCGGCCAAAACAGTGGAGGGGTACTATGCTTCTGATATAAAGGTAGCAAACTCTTCTGCAGCCATTGAACTGTTCATTGATTGTTCCAGTAGTGTATAAAATGGCAGACTTCATACCGCAGGAACATATTCCTTTCCATACCAGCACTTTTCTACCAAACTTCTCCACTTGAATCGCCCTGTCTGCATCGCTTACATCCTCCCCTTCGACGGCAGTGTAATATTGTAGTCCTGGAAGGGTTTTTGAGCCCTCTTTGACATAGGTCTCGTCGTCTATCAAAATACATGTATCCGATCGCTTCAAAACTCGCGAATACAATTTCCGGGCCCTTGTTCATGCGCGTTGCTTTTGTTCTGCACTTTGGTTGGCGATTTTCTGCTTCTTGTAGGTCTTCAGGTTGTTCCGTTTCTTGATACTTTGAATCATTGTTTGAGGCGTTCAGTCGAGAGTGTTAAATTCGACAGTTTTTTTTTTATTAAAGCCGAACTGAAAAACGCAAGCGATGGGTTTTTCCACAATGGCCCCGGACCCCCACATCTGTAAATACGGCCCATGTTTTCATGTTGATGCAATTAATGTGTTTCAAGGGATCTCCTCGCTTTGTTCATGCTTTACTTCTCTGTGGGCGTAAAAAAAAGGATGATAAACAGGAGAGTTGAGAAAGAAGAAGAAACAGGAGTATTGAAGAAAAAATGGTTCTACGCATATGGTCAAATCTCAAAGTTTACGGAGTTATTGAACTTTTAATGTTTTGGTACCTGTTAGTCTTAAATTTGCTGTAACTCAAACATTACGTTACTAAGCAAGATTTTTCAAGATTAGAAAACTAAGGAAATTTTCTACATAACAGTTTTATTTAAACTTTGTATTATTATCGTTTAGTGTCGTTTAAGGGGTTAAAATGTTTCAAACATCTCTTTTTTTAAGGGTTTTTTCATGTTGCTTGCACAGCACACTTGATCACCGTGCTGCTTGATGGGGCGCCCAAGAAGAAGAATTTCGTATAAATGTTTTCAAAATTGTTACTCACAGATTCCGAAAAACACCTATGTTTTGGGCTGCCGATGCCGGACAATTGGCGTAACCGTAGCAGAGATGAATATCTGTTAATGTCTTCTTGAGACTACAGAGTTATAACATGTTATAACGGCTGCCAAATAATTTCAACAAGAAATTCGTCATCAAGATAGGCTTATAACATGTTATTGCTGCTCAGTCTGGCCGGTGTTTAATTCTTCTGAAAAAAAACATAGCTGTTTTCCGGAAGCCGTGAGTAACTATTTTGAAAACATTTGAGTTAAGACACTCTTCTCCTTGGACACCCCATCAAGAAGCGCGGTGATCAGGTGTGCTGTGTGTCCTGCGCACTGACATTATCACGGCGGGGTTGAATTCGTGATTATGTTATCTGCTAATTGGAGGCACAACATGTCGCATTCAAAACAGTATTGCAAAAAAAAACTAAGCGAGATAGAAAGTTTGTGTCAAAGAGAGAGTTGCAGAACACTTTTAAAACCATGTTTTTGATTAATCAATCACTGCTGTTTTTTACATGTTTTATGCAAAAAACATGAAAAAATCTTTCGCCAGTCTGGCTCGGGTATTAGTTGCGAAACTTATAACAAAATAATAATAGCTTATTATTATTTAGACAAATCATGCATCAATCAATAATTCACATTAAGACTAACCTAACGCCTCTAAAGAAAGGAAATGACATGTACCTGATCTCATTACACTACCCTTTCTCATTCAAATAGTTTGCTGATTTCCCATAATTACATTGCATGCAAGCTCATACTTTCACAACAACAAGAACACTACAATCATAACATTTCCTGCTCAGGATCATCATTGTTATATTCAGTTAATCGAATCTAATCTTATCTAATACAAACTACAGTCGAAGCTCGTTATAACGACATCGCAAGGGACCGTCGTTATAGAGAGATGTCGCTATAAAATTATGTCGTTATAATTATATCTAATGTCGCTATAAAGAGATGAACCGAGTCAAGGTGTTTCCCTAGTTATGAATCTCTTTGAAATCGACGAAATCCACTCAATATTTGCAATATTTATGTAGCTTTTAATTCTTAAGTTAATTGTTCATCTAAATTTTGAATTTAAGCTTAGTATGTGTAATCGGAGTTAGTTTTTTCGGTGTTATTCATAACCAAATTGATATTAACACTACTTTTGAATATATTTCACACAATATATTTTTCTTCATAATCATGAACAAAATTTTGCTTCGATGTACGTTATAATTATTCATTGTCCAACAATTGATTCTCAAGCTCAAAAAACTTCATAAAGCTGTCCTCCTCAGCACTATCTTTTGCATCTAACAGCTGAGCGTGGGATGGAGTCACAATTGAATCGTCGTCGATTGTTCCTTCAAGCTCCTCTCCATTCTGATAAGATGATTCTTCCCCACTAACAATTTGAACTATGTCATCATCAGTCAATAAGTCGCCTGAGCAAAGATCGTCGTTAAACGTTGCGAAATCTGTAACATTTAATATTTTAAAATAACAATAAAATTAAAATTAAAACGAATGATCAAGTTTACCTTCAAATGATTCGAATCCTAGCCCTGGCAGCTTTTCAAAATTGGCCTCAAAACCTACGTCGTCGGTACTCAAGTCATTTTCGTTGATTTGTATTATCTCGTTGGACTTAACGAACCCAGCTTTTACAAAACAATTAACTATGGTTGATTGTTTACCATTATTACACCAAGCATCGCTCACCATATAAATACATTGCAATAAATCGATTTCAAATGCTTTTCCATTCTCCATAGCATCCAGCTGTTTCTTAACTAATTTGTTCCGGTAATTCACTTTCAAACATTTGATAATTCCTCGATCAAGGGGCTGAAGCACTGATGTCATATTTAGAGGAAAGAATTGAAGCTTAACATTTATCAGCTTTGGGTGACTTGGACAGTTATCTACAAACAGTATAATCTCTCTGTCCTCCTTTCTCATTCTTGCATATAATGCTAATACCCATTCTTCAAATAAAGGACTAACCACCCAAGCCTTTTGGTTGTTTTTATAAGTAACTGGCAAGTTTTTGACGTTTTTGAAGCATCTAGGCTTGGCACTTTTACCTATTACTAGAAGCTCTAATTTTGCTGTTCCTGACATATTCGTTGCAATGGAATGAACATTTTTCATTTTTGTTGCGGTATGTTTTGTTGGGAACACATTTATAAAAAAGACCTGTTTCATCCATATTGAAAATGTTGTCGGGGCTGTACTCTGCGATCAGTAATGGGAGGGTATGAGATTTGAACTGGCCTGCTTCATTCATATCGACGGAGCCGCTTTCACCACTTGCATCTTTGAAGGCAAATCCATTCCGCTTTATAAACTTTTGTAACCATCCATCGCTTGCCTTGAAATTGTTTTGGTCTAGCTTGAGAGCTAGTACGCTTGCTTTTTGTTTTATAATCATTCCAGACAATGGAATCTTGCAAACGTTTGCCTGTTGACAAAATATCACTACTCCTTTTTCTAGCAAACCAAATTTAGCTGGACGCGACTTTTTGAACTTTAATGAAAAGTTTCCTGCCTGTAATTAAACGATCATGTTAGCAAGCAGTTAAATTTTAAAATTAATTTTCCTACGTTCTCCAGAATCTGCTGTTTATTTTTTTAAATTGATGATATCGTGTTGTGTGGAACACCGTATTTTTTAGATAATGCTTTGATTGGTGCCATTTTTCAACTTTTTGATGATTTCTAATTTGTTTTCCAAACTAAGCGACTTCCTTGTACGTGAATTCATTTTGATAGTGATAACTTACACTTTCACAAATGGCATCAAATATTGACGGGAACAAATTGAACGCGTGTGATAATCACGAACAATGATAAATTTTATTTCTCTAAGTGGACAAAATCTTTTTTAGTGGATTAATTTTATTAAACGTCTTTTTTAACATATTCAATGCTATTCATTGAGATATACTAAATTAGTTTATTGCTTGGTGGTTTAAAATAGTTTTGCTTAATCTAAATTTGTATAATTGCAGTAGATTTGTTATCAAACTTATACATTTTGACCATTTTAACATACCACTATCATAGGAACGAGATGAGTGGCTGCTTTGTTTTTTTTTGTTGTGATGTCGTTATAGGGAATGAAATTTGCAGGCAATGTGCTGTCGTAATAGCGAAAATGTCGTTATATCGATAGCAATTTATATGAAAATTTGAAGGGACCGTTGAGTATGTCGTAATAGAGAGATTTGTCGCTATAACGGATGTCGTTATAAAGAGCTTCGACTGTAGAGTTATTGTTCATGTTCAGTTAAAGGCTTTTATTGGAACTTGTAAAGCAAGGGAACAGAGAATCTGGAAATTCTTAATTGTTTTTTTTTTTTTAGATCCCCCACAGGGAAGAAAAAAAAAAAAAGGGTTTTTTTGGGGGGACCAACAACCCGTAGTGTTCATTTTAGGCGCATCTTTATAAAAAAAAAAACATCAATCGTTTATATTTTTTATTTCAACATATATTTTTATATTTTTTTATTATAATAATTTTTTTTATTAATAACAATTAAAATATAATAAAAAACCATAAAAAAAAAATAAAAAAAAATATTATCTTTTCCGGGGCGCGGCGCGGGGGGGGGGGGTGGGTGGCTATGGGTGAGAAGAAAAAAAGTGGAGGGTATATTTTTTTTTTTTTGTTTCTTTTTTTTTTTTTTTTTTTTTTTGTTTTGTCTTTTCTACTATTTTTTTATTTTTTTTTTTTTTTTATTTTCTCGATTGGAAGGGTTGGAATGCTTCAACACGTTCCGCTTCGCCGGGAAGATCTCTTTGACCAGAATCTTCAGCCGTTGTTTCTGGGTTTCCGCTTGGTTCTCAGACACGGTTGACTTGGACTGACGCTTCCGTTTGTGGATATCCATTTTGGCCAAATACTTCTTGACTGTTTGGTTGGTCGCACTGACCTCCCGGCCCAACGCACGGAAAGAAGTGGCCACCTTGCTTTCCGTCTTCCGTTTGAGCTTCTGTTGAATACTCCGGTCGCTTAAAACGGTTGAACGACCCGAACCAGGCATCCGCTGGATGGATCCAGAAGTGCAAGAATCTCGTAGATGTTTCCGCGATCGTATACTTTTTTACCACTGTATTTTTTTTCTTCAAATTCTGGCATGCTGTAAATCCGAAACTGGTCATTCTTCCTGAGGCAATGAGGGGAAAAAATTGATGTTGGATTTCAACAGGCTTTTAAACATCAATTATCAGCTTATACCCATCGTTCTTGTGCTGAAAATATCCATATTGTGTAATATCTGACCAACTTTTTAGAACCAATGCACTGTAGCTTATTTTGAGCCTAAAAAAACACCTCATACAAAATAGTGAATCCTATATTAAAATTCCGGAAAATCCAACGGCAACATCCCCTTTCGGGAAAAACGCTAGGAAATATCCGATTTGGCTCAATTTCCCCTTTTAACTAGATATATTATAACACATCAGACCATACAAAAACATGGTTAAGGCAAAAACATTAAAAAAACAACGTTATTTTACTTTAAAAAAAAGTTCAATAAACCGTATACCGATATCCCCTGTAATGTGAAAGATCGATAAAAGACCCAATTCGCCATTTTCCTCCTATAAGTTGAAATATGTCGAATCTTTAAAAAAAACTATAACTTCGATGAAGACAGTCAAAAACCATGCTACTTTAAGTAAAAAGACCAAGGATCGAATGTGGGCATCCTCTATAGTGTGCAACAATTCGCCCCATTCTCTCCTATTTTTTTATAAGAAATACAGGAGCTGACTCGATGTAACGTTCATGGTAAGATTTATTATTATTTTTAAACTACTTTCTATTATTTTAATTCAATTGAATTTTTTTTACCTATTCTATGCTTCTTGACTATGTAGGTACGGTTTTTTTTCTGGTAGAATAATTTAACCTGTTAAATGATTGTTGCGTTAAGTGTTATGTTGCGTTATCAAGGATGCCATGCACGTTCTTAGTTTTGAAATAGGTCGCACTAATTTCGAAAAGCAAACCCGTTTGAAAAATAAATACTTCGAAGATACTTATGAAACCTTGAAGAGTAAGTACACAGCATCTGGAAAAGTTTCTGTGGGCTGCTGAAAAACGAAGTAGTCATAAAGGGTGTCCACGATGAAATTGCCACACACAAAATTGATTCGCAAAATTCGAGTTTTCATCCGATTGCCATCAAATTTTCAGGGATTGAGAAATAACTATTAAACTTCATTTTACCATTTTACTCGTATTTTATTTACAGTCCATACGCAAATGCCCGCACCTTGGCCTTAACCCCGGCCATAAGATTCTGCACAACCTGTGAATCAACCGTTTTTTGCATGTAAACCCATACTTTCTTCAGTTCCTCGACTGTCTTCACTACCTTAGGTCGTTTAAGAAGGTGCTGCTTCATAATCGCCCAGTACTTCTCGATAGGGCGGAGCTCCGGAGTGTTGGGAGGGTTGAACATTTTCGGCACGAAATTGACCTTATTGTCCGCATACCACTTCAGCACGTCCTTGGAGTAGTGGCATGAGGCCAAATTCGGCCAGAAGATTGTTGGGACGTTGTGGGCCTTCAGGAGAGGAAGCAGCCGCTTCTGGAGGCACTCTTTTATGTACACCTGTCCGTTCATCGTGTCCTGGGTCACGAAAGGTGCACTCCGCTTCCGGCACGTGCAGATGGCTTGCCAAACCAGGAATTTCTTCGCAAATTTGGACATCTTCTGAGTGCGGACATACTCCGGAACGCTAAACTTATCCTTGGCCGTGAAAAACAGGTTGCCGGGGATCTGTTTGAAGTCGGCCTTCACATATGTTTCGTCGTCCATGATGCAGCATTCAACTTTCGTCAGCATGTTGAGGTACAACTTCCTGGCACGGGTTTTGGCGGACTTGTTCTGCTTCTCGTCGCGATTAGGGGCCTTTTGTACCTTGAACGTTCGAAGCCCAGCCTTAGTTTTGGCCTTCTGGACACGCAAGATTTTATCACGCACGAGCTGTTCTTTCGACTCCATTTCCGCGAGTTTTGATCACACTTTAAAACTTGCAGGATGTAAATAATGCACTATGAACTAAATCCACCCAAATTTTCATTAAATTCTACCCAACGGTTAAAAAGTTAGAGCAATTTCATAGTGTGGCAATTTCATCGTGGACACCCTTTAGCTTGTCTCCTAGTATGGCAAAGGTGCTCTGAAAGTTCGACTACAAATGCTTTGCTTGTAGACCGTTAGTCATTTTTGGGGAATTAGAAAGTAACAACAGATTTCGAAAATTACACGGCGTCCCGCATAACCTCACCCTAAACTCAAGGCTTTCTTTCTACGATAACAAAACGCCATGACTGTTTTCACTTTTCACTTGCTTCAAATGTATTGCTAAATGAAAATAAAATTAAATAATAACTCAATAATCATATAAATACACGTTTGCTAAAATGATAAGCTATGCATTCGGTGACGTCGTCGGTGGTGATCCACCTACACGAGAGGTTTTTTTTTGCGGCCTGCGACCATCTTGAACCGAATGAGACGCCCGAGAATTCAATGTTACTTCTGTACAAACAGAGACGGGAAGAAAAGAATAAACCTACGGAAGATTTTCGCCCGCTGATGACAAAGAAAATAAGTTTAAGTTTCCGTACAGTTCAACTTACATAGCTATAGGGCTTTTTAATGTTTTTGTTTCTCTTTTTTAATGATATTTTTTTTTCTGCAAGGAAAAAACAAGGCTTCTGTTGCTTAAATTTGAATAGTTTGTTCTTAATTGAAGATTATCATTTGACACACTCCTACTATCGAAAGTTGGCATTTTTCATGTTTTCAATCGATATTCGATTGCACACTTTAGTTATCAATCAATATAATAGTATAAGTTTGTGGTAAGGAATCACTTCTGTATGCAAAACTGTTCAGGGTACGATTAAACCTATCAACAAAAACAGAGAAAACGGGTGGTGCTTCTTCTTCCAAGAGAATTGATACCATATTCTAAGGGTTACGTTTTCTGTTTTTCATCTTCATATACTGTTAATATGTCTAGCGAATTGGGATTTTCTTTTCGCCTGGCAATCCGTAAACAGATCCCCAGTGCCAATTCGACCGAAAAAATACCTTAATAACTATTTTTACCTTACTTATAACTAGCACTAACGATGTCAGTGTTGTTGTTTGTTGTTGTGTTGCAGTAGCTGAGTCTGCGTGAAGATTTCATCCACATCCAAGGTTTCTTTTGATTATACAAAGTTGGTTGGTTTTGTTTTTCAGAAGACTTGCGTTTGTGGCGGCATCGAGGTAGCCCCGCTACCAGGATGCTCTGGACTGTGGCGCTGTTTTTTGCGCTTCTTCTCTTTTTTCCGCTTTTTCCGCTCCTTGTCGTCTTCGTGGCGTTTCTGCTTTTTGTGCTTCTTTTCGTGGGTATCGAGCCCGGATGCTTCCAGCGCCGACTGCTCAGACTGGGGCGCGACGCCTTCCTTGTATTTGTTTTTCTTATGCTTATTCTTATGCTTCCTAGTGGGCGCCGTTTTCAGGTGCTTGTACTGTTCCGGGAGCTGCGCGGGGGAGGGGAAGGAGGGTGAATTGTGAAACACGTGAAACAGAGATTAGAGTAAGGGAACTTACTGGTCCAGGATGTAGGCGGAATCCGGCCAATTGTACGCTTGTGAGAGGAAGTAGATCTTTCCCACCGATCGGTGGCTTTTCGATGACGCTTCTGAGTGAACTGTTGTCCTGCAATGATAAACAAACAAATTAAATGTAGTAGGGCACAGAGGCGTCTTCTCGTGGTCAAAAGTTGAACCTATTCGACAAGTTTAATTTTGATGATGCCTGATGATGAACATGTGGACGAGCGCCACTGGTAGGGAAAAAATCTTATAAATTTGTTAAAACCCGTATTGTTTTAAGCAGAGGCGTTTACACTCGAAACGGTTGATAATCCATGTTCGTCAAATTCACTTGATGACTGTTTATTGCAAGCAATATGCAATCTATTTAAATGTTTGTATTTTTAGAGTCTTTACTCAGATAGATTGAGGTTAAGGCGACACTACAGGTTTTAAGGTTATTCAATTTTGTGAAACTAAGCGTTACACAATACCACTCCCTTTTACATCACCTCTAGAATGAAACTTACTTTGGTTTAGATTCGACTCTGGTTCAACGTATCGTTAAAATTCACAGCTGCTCATCAGGTGGTCAATAAAAATTGAGATAAGGCAACTATATAAAAAAGCAACTACACGAGCAGTTACCGCATTCTTTTAAAAATTATTCGGAAACATTTGTCCAATCGAAATGGAACTGTCCGGTAGAAGTTTTGTAATCTGGTTGTTCATCCTCTTAACCGCGCTCATATTTAACGTTAGTGGACTACCATGTGGAAATTGTTGCGCAGGATGCTGTGGCTGTAGTTGCAGTTGTGAAGCGGCCCCTTCAACTGCTGGAAACGCCAGGAGTGCTTCCATACCAACCGACAACAACGAGTGGGCAGAGATCGATGCCCTGATGGAAGAAACAAAAAAGTTAGAGGACAGCCTGGATAAGACCTTCGCCGATTTTGATAAGCAGAAAGCGGAACGCCGGCGAAAGCGCGTGAAGGGATAGGGACAACGAATATGTAAACAAAAGATATCGTGACCTATTCCAATAATAAATACAACCGTTGTACTAATACTGGTGAATTGTGCCTATTGGTCTGTTGCTTCTTGGATGTATCGTATTACTTATTCAATCATTTAAAGTCAAGGTGGTCTCATAAAATTAAAAACGCCAATTTTAGAGCCTAAACTAACTTCAAAGCCAAGAGTAAGACGAGAAGCGTCTGCGAAGTGTCTGCCATGGTAGATGAGGGTCAAATATTGTTAAAATACCCGAATATTCGTTGCATTCCGTCAGTCGTACCGTCTTCTTCTTTAGCATTTCAAGATTATTGCTTTCACAATTAGCTTATTGCTTGCTCTCAACTTAGTGTTCTAAATGCACTTCCACAGTTATTAATTGAGAGCTTCCGATGCCAAGTACCATTTGTGCATTAGTATGCTTGTTTTGCAAGTACAATCATACGCTATGCCCAGGGACTCGAGAAATTTTCCTATACCAAAAATTCCTTAACCAGGCCGGGAATCGAACCCAGCAACCTCCAGCATGGTGTTGCTTAGTAGCTGCGCTTTTATCGACTGAATTAAGGGAGGACCCCGTACCGTAGGCCGTACCGTCCATGCTGTAATTTGTTCGTCGAAATGGTATCCTCCACATAATAAAGGGTGTCCCACATCAAATTGCATCACGGAAAAAGACGCTGTAGAAAATTAACCATTAGGTAAAATTTGGGAAGAAGTAGTTTAGAGTGTTTTTTTGGTTGTATTTTTATCGCTGTCAGTTTTTCGAAAATTGGAAAAAATGGCGTTACCCGAAAAGCAACGCCGAGAATTGATTTTGCACAAGCACCTGGAAATTCCTCAACTCTCTCATCGGGATATCGGAAAACAACTCGGAATCGTGCAGTCAACGGTGAGTCGTGTGATTAAACGTTACTACGAAACTCTGAGCATTGAACGGAAAAAGAAATGCGGACACAAGCGGGTCGTGAAAGCGTTTAACAGGAATCCCAATCCTTCGGTCAGGGATGTAGCCAAAAAGTTTAATCTGTCCAAGTCTTTCGTTCAGAGAGGCAAGTACCGGGAGGGACTGCAAACGTACAAAGTGCAGAAGGCTCCAAATCGTGACGAACGGAAAAATACGGTGGGAAAGTCACGGGCCCGGAAACTGTACACCCAGATGCTGACAAAGCCTCATTGTCTCATCATGGATGATGAGACTCACGTCAAGGCGGACTTCCGGCTGCTTCTGGGGCTACTGATCTTCACCGCCCTGCTCACGTTTGATGTTCCGGAGGAAGTAAGAAAGCAGAAACTTTCAAAGTTTGCCAAGAAATACATGATTTGGCAAGCGATCTGCTCATGTGGCAAACGGAGTGCACCGTTCGTGACTACCGGGACTGTAAACGGGGAGATCTGCCTCAAGGAGTGTCTACAGAAGCGTCTGCTTCCTCTGTTGAAGCAACACGAGGGCCCTACTATCTTCTGGCCGGATCTAGCTTCGTGCCACTATTCAAATGTTGTCCTGGAGTTGTACGAAGCCAACGGGGTCACTTTCGTACCCAAGGACATGAACTCCCCCAACGCACCGGAGCTAAGGCCCATCGAAAAACACTGGGCTATTATGAAACAGGCACTACAGAAGCATCACAAGGAGGTCAAATCTGAGGAAGATATGAAGAAAAAGTGGGTTTCCGTACAGAAGAAGCTGCAGCCAGAACCTAATGAGTGGAGTTAAGCGTAAGGTGCGTACGGTTATGGTATTGAAGTTGAATGGAATAAATACGCAAAAAGCTTACTAATGGGTTATATTTTATTGTCTGAAAGTTTGAAAAGGATCGGTTAACTAGGTAATTTTCTACAGCGTTCTATCCGTGATGCAATTTGATGTGGGACACCTTTTACTATTGCGCACTGCTCGAACATTGATATTGATCTGCTCCAAAATGGCACTGCTACCGAATTGACCCTGAAAGATGTCTGACACAAAAAGTGTCCTGGATGACAACGGCTCTCTTAACATGGCAGACGGAGCGGATGTCTTCACACAACCTTCATTGGCGCCATTGGTGTAGATTGGATTGGTGGAGCAATATTCCAGCATTGACCGCCCCAAGGACCTCAAGCCACAAATATCGGAGTCTATGCTCATCCGGAATATAGAACCTAGAACGTGTTTACTATATACGAAATGGGTAGATTGTACGTCAACCGGCAATCCAGATAACTCCAAGGTGTTTTACGTAAGTCGATCGTTTGATTGTCGTGTTTCGGAGCTTGCAGTCGAAAAGGACTTTTACATGATTATCATATGGAAAAAGAAATTCTACTTGACTAATCATTTACATTTCACTGCACACATAAGATTCACTTGATTTTGCGAAGCATTTTTTACATCCTAAAGCACATGAAAGCTAAGTGAATTTCTGGTGGGTGTTTTTCACTGATTGAAGGCTGTTTCGATCAAAATTTGGTCGACTTAAACTTGACGCATTTCCTTTCATCGTGCATTAAAAAATTTTGCACACCCCTCATTTTGAAGATGTGTGCGTGTAGCATAATGCCTCTATTTTGATTTTGAGATTAGCACTTCAGTTATCAAAATGTCGTCGAAGGAAGAGAAGCAACGCAGCAAAATTTTACTTGCATGGCGAAAATCCACACTACTCTCACGCCAAGTTGGCGAAATTGTTGAATGTGGCTAAATCAACTGTTATCAACGTATTAAAAGTGTTCGGTGAACGTTTGTCGACAGCCAAGAAAGCTGGATCGGGGGAAATCGAAAGCCGGAGGCCACAGCGACGACAAATAGAGTCGCCCGCTGTTTCGAGTGGAACCCCAACTTCTCCGTCCGAGATGTCGCAAAGTAGCTGGGAGTGGCGCCTTCAACCGTGGATAGAACTAAAAAACGAGCTGGACTGTCGACTTTCAAGAAAATTGTGACTCCAAATCGCGACGATAAACAAAACACGTCGGCCAAAGCACGATCGTGAAAGTTGTACACGACGATGCTGACGAAGTTTGATTGCGTGGTACAGGACGATGAAACTTACGTCAAGGCAGACTTTTAACAGCTTCCTGGACAGGAATTTTATACGGCAACCGGACGGGGAAAGGTGGCAGATATTTTCAAGCACATTAAACTGTCAAAGTTCGCGAAGAAATATCTGGTGTGGCATGCCAACTGTACCTGTGACTTGAAGAGCAACGTTTACATTGCGACCGGAACCGTCAACCAGGAAATTTATCTGAGCGAGTGCCTACAACAACTTTTACTGCGTTTTCTGAAGCGACACAATTGTTCCGTTCTATTTTGGCTGGATTTGGCATCTTGCCATTACGGAAAAAGGTCATGGATTGGTATGCTGCCAATAACGTTCAAGTGGTGCCCAAGAACAAGAACCCTCCCAACACGCCAGAGCTCCGCCCAATCGAACAATATTGGGCCATCGTCAAGCGGATCCATAAGAAGACTCAAGAAGCTGTTGTGAGCGAGAAACAGTTCAAGGCAAACTGGCGTTCTGCGGCGAATAAAGTGGACAAGGAGACTGTAGAAAATCTTATGGAAGGCTTAGCTGAATATTTCTCCTGTGTTCAGTATTAACTGAACTTCAAAAAGAAAAAGAATTTAACTTATTAATAAAAACTTTGATCGACTCACGCACATTACTGTTTGACCAACTTTTGATCGGAACACCCTTTATGTGATTTTTTATTTGCGTGTAGGTGATAACAATCGTTGATTGACTAGTTTCGCAAAAAATAATCTTGAGGTCGTCGACATACGCGAAAGTCGTGGAACTTTTCACCCCAGACAACCAAAATGTTCGTAGATTGAAAGTTGTTTTCCTGATATACAAACACATATGCGAGCCAAAAAAAATCGTAAAGAATTCAAAAAAACAAAGGCTGATAGATGTGAAAGTGGAGGCCATAAACGTGCAAATTCCAATGTTTACTTAAACTAATTTGACATCGTATGCGATTTAATCTACAATAACAAATTCAATTCCACAGGTCTAATGATTTGAGTCCGATTTAGCTTGTGACGCTGTACAATGGAATAATGACACATCGTATACAAGTCGAAAATTGTTACTCTTTACGATTTTACTTAAACATATAACGATAAAGGCCACACTTATATGCGATTTCGACTAAAAATGTAGGAATATACGATACTATCTGAACACATTTTCACGACTTCTAGTTGTCTGGGACGTCAAGACAACCCGGGAACAACTTGACACTTCTAGTACATTGACACGGAAACTCAAAAATTTGGTCCGGTGGTCAAACGTGACAAACCGTAAAAAAAAAATCTAGCGTATCTTCTAAAAAGGTCGGAATGCGGATATGACTTCGATATTGTGTGCGATAAAAATGTTAATGTAAAGTTTGTTACATTTTACGCTTGCAATGAACACGGAACCAGTGAAAACATAAAAGTGTGTCGTACATAAATAACATCACGCACTGAAGGGAGGGAGAGGTATTAAGTGTGCCAATCGGTACAAAAGTTTAAATTGCTTCATATAAAACGTGTTTCAAAGGGGATGAGGGAGCTGATTAGCGTTTTTTAGGGAGAGCGATCAATCATCAATTGCGCAAGAGTTTCAAGTGATCGTTCAAACATGAAGTCCACTATTTTTGAATATTTGTTTTAAGCCGTTTGAATATTTCCGAAAGCGAAATAACGTATGGGAGGCAAAAGCGATCACTAGTTTGTTTGCCAAACTAGTAATTTAAAGTTCTTTGTGTAGAGCAGATTTTAATTTTTTGTAAAATGTAAATTGTAAATGTGAAGTCTAAATGATCCAAAATTTTCCCTTTTTTTTTTTTAGCAAATTTATTTTAACAAGGGACGGGGAAAGGAGTCTTCTTGGGGGTGCCTGGGGGGGGGTGGAAAATTTGGGGAGGACATATACCCGCGGGGGGCGGGGGGGGGGGGCTTTAAGGTAGGATACTGCTTTTTCCCCCATTCATTTTTTTTTTTTTTTTTTTTTTTTTTTTTTATTTTTTTTTTTGGTTTTTTGTTATGTGTCTCTTTTTATGTAATAGGAACGGGAAAAGAACATTGTAAGAGAGTTCCATGAACTTCAAGCCTTTGTAGCTTTGCGATAGCAATCGAGTGGTTGAGCTTGTCGAAAGTTGATGAGAAGTCTGTAGGTAGAGATCACATCGGTCTGCACTCTTTCAACAATACGTTGTGTAATTTACGAGGTTAGGCACAATACATAAGTGGTAGTGGTGCGTCTTAGCATGAATCCGTGTTGAATCATGCAGAAGTACTGCGTACAGTGAAAGAGTAATAACTAGTTCGAATAGTTTTGATAGCGCACTTAGTGACGAAACGCCCCGGTACCCGAGTAAAATCTACCATCATAAAAATAGCAATTCAAAAACGTATTTTGATATCAACATCGAATTGAAATCAAAATTTAATTTAACTTTACAATTGTTAAATTTGCTATCAAATTTAGTTTTCGTTGTCTTGACAGAACATCAAGTGGAATACAGCAACTGTTCGATAACTGGGTGCTGTTTAACTGGGCTGCTTTTAAGGGGGGGTTCTCAACTGGGCCGTGTTAATAAAAAAAAAAAAATTAAAAAAAATATTTTTTTTTTTGTGGGAAAAAGGCAGGGAGGTTGGTGGGGGGGGGGAGGGGTAAAATTATAAATGGAAGAATTTCCATACAAACTGAGTCAAATATTTTGCACAACGGGGTGCACAGTAAGCTACAACACAATAACATATAAAGCATTGAAACATTATTTAATTTATGTATTGTATGTATGTATGTATGTAGGAAGCCACCATCCTAGCGTGGGCCTTGCCCTGCAAGCGGTTCCACTTAACAGAAAGATCGCAACATTATTTAATTTATGTATTGCGCAATTAAATATACCAACCGAAATCTGATCGAAAGCCCCCTCGAAATTTATTTACATTTAAAATGTCAGCCCAGTTACCGAGCAGCATCCGCTAACTGGGCTATGCACTTAGCCCAGTTAGCGATCGGTTACTGTACTCATTTTGCTATCAACAGGAAAAAATTTACCGCAAATTGCATTTTCAATTTGCTCTCACTGTTAGCAGGACTTGTTTTAAAATTCATGTCGCAGGAATAAATTTTTGTTATCAATTTTGATCATTTAACCGTAAAACGACCAAAATGGCGGCAACCTGAGTTATCATTATCAGCCATATCACAATATCACATTTAGTTTTCTGTTTGAGGTAGTTTTCCTCGTCTTGTTTCCTGCCTGTCTTGTGAACTGGAAACATGTGTGCTACTTTCCAACAGGAGGGAAAAGTGCCATCGGATGTGGACATTCGAAATAGCTGGAGCAGTGGGAATAGCAGCCTGGGAATATGTTTCTTCAGGAATACTAACGGAACACCACCTGGGCCAGGACTGAAAGACGACTTGAGCTGTGATGCGGCAGTGGAGATCGTCTCAGAGCTGGAGTTGATAACACCTACTGTTTCAGTGTATACAAGGGAACATTGTGCGCTGCAGCTGACCACGTTTTCTGAAGTAAATAAACTAGCAAACTTGATCGATAATAAGCGGCAGAACTCCTGAGGTGTTGATGCGTTTCGTGTTCAAAACCATTGGCGATGGTAGGTCAGACCCCAGGCATTGTTAACATATTTCCAAAAGGATTTTGGGCTGAGATTGTAGTCGTCGTTGAATTTTTTTTCCTCTGTTCGGGACATAAACCACTGCGACCAGTAATTTGGTCTATTGTAGTATATCCCGTATCCTTTGTTTAGTACATGTCGAGTTATTTCATCACTATTGAGAAATGATGAAGTATTCGGTGTGGTTAAAGTTGTCATTGTTTGGCAATTAATCGAGTTTTATTTAAAGTTTCCGCTGTTTGAACCCTTTGAGGAGTGAGAGTACTTTTCAAAGGCGCACCCCTTTATCAATCAAAACCGGATTCATTGCAAAGAAAACAAACAATGAATCCGATACTGACCATGCATCAGAACCCTAGTCATAACCAATTCAAACTATAGAACATCAAATAGAAAATGAGACTAATAATGTTTTCCTTATTCCAAGCTCATCCTCGGTGGCTCAATCCGAGTATTGTCACTTTCCACAAGGCATAAAATGTAATAAGGACTCATATGTTCCTTTGACTACAAAAACAAATATCTTCCCTAGTTTGAATTAAGAGCTCAGTTGAATATTTTGTTTGTATCGTGAGTAGCATAGTCGACTTACTCGCTTGAGCTCTTAGTTGAGCCTTGCGGAGTAATGTTTCGATACAAGCTAGCGATGTTTAGTGTATGTTCTGAAAGCAGCTCTTTTAATTGATTTGATTTTTTTTCTGTCCCCTCATCTGCCACGGAAATCGCATCCATAGCATTGGAAAACTTCATAATCGGGGCCAAATATTTATGTGGAAGGTGTGCCATCATCGAGCCCCGTCTCGATCAAAACGATAACGTCCTAATTCTAACAACGAGCGGCGGTGGCCAAGCGGTAGTAATGGATATCAGCAACTACGCCGACGTTCTAAGAAAAGATAACGAGGTCCTTTTCAGGTCTAGCAGCAACAGGCACGACTAAATTAGAGGAGCTAGATACTCTCGAGAAACTTTCAGCGGTACGTCCTGGGTGTCACAAAAAAGTATCGTTCATTCAAGAAGCGTATCGTATTGTCTGATGTGCGGTGAGCGAAGTCAACAAGTTTTGTGGAGAACTGGTGCTGAAACTTGGAGCATCATAAGACAGCGACGAAACGAAAGATCGATTTGAATTGCACTTGCCTATTATTATTATGTTTTTTTTTTAAATAATATTTTTACTTAACGCATTTTGACACGAGCGATGTATAGAGTAAAGTCAATGCGAACTAAACGCAGACATTTCAACAGATGGTGAATGGTTCAAACGTGACTTGGTTGGCACTTGTAAGAGATCATGGGATTAAAATGTCACAGAATACTTACGAGATGTCCTGGTCCGTCGATGACGCCCGGCAGGTTCGGCAGGAACGACGAGAGCTGCTCTTTTACTTTCTTACCACTAAATTTACTATACGAATGTTCGAGGCCATAGTGGGCCATCAAGTTGGTCGCACCGGTGAGTTCGCCTTCGCCTGCAAAGAATCATACAGTATCAAGTATAGCCGAATAGGTACTAATAGTTGGATATTCCGTATGGAAATAAGTTATGGTTTCATGTAAGATCAATGTACTCGCTAATGATGTCGGAAGAAAAAGTTTGGAGATATTTAGCTCGGCACCGACAAATCTACAAGACTTCGATGGGGTAGTTTAGCAATAAATTTTCAAACCTCAAATTGAATTGTGGTCTCGATGAATGTGAGTTCTCTTAGATGTATTACTGTAGACAGAGTTTTAATATGTGACAATCAATGACCCTCATCCGTTCTATCTTAATATGCTTTACGAAGCTAACCCCAAGATCAGCTAACCCCAAGAAGTCGGATAAGCAACTGATGATTAATGAAAATTGTCACGGACGGCGATGATCCATCGACGATTAGGTCACTATTGACAATCACGAAAGTCAAATGTGATTGTTTTGCAGATGTTACTGCTTTCTTAGCTGACGAGAGTAGGAGCTGTGACGGTGTTTGATAGCATGTTAAAATATCTCCTCGACGTTCCCTCACGCTACACGATTTCGACTTGATATTTCGTCATGCTTGCAGGTGTTTTACCTGGTCATCACGAATTAGAACATGGAATATTTTAAAGTTAGCTAACGATAGGAAGGCTAACACAACTTTTCGGGGGAGTCCGGGGGCCAAATTTAGGAGAAGGGAAATAATGGGGGGGGGGACAATTTTTGTTTGGGGCGCTCCCGGGTTGTGGGGGTTGGTTTTTTTATTGGGGGGGGGCGGGGGGCGCGCATCTGGTGGTGGGGGAATTAAAAGAGAGAATAAAATTTTTGTTTATATTTAATTTTTATTAATGATTATTACCGAGGGTGGTGTAGAGGAGAAATTTTCCCTTTATAAGTAGGGGTGGTTTTTTTTTTTTTTTTTTTTGTTGGGGCGTAGAACCACTGCGTCCACTGAGTTGAACTTTTGTGGTATACCCCTGTTTACTGTTCTAATTCGCATCTTAAAGCTAGATCACCATTTGTCAAGTGACCAGCCCAAGACGCGTCTCCCAGTCAGGCAAAATTGAGTTTATAAAACCCACCACCTTTCTAGGATTTGCAGTCCAAATTTCTTTAGGTTGCATATAGCCACTGTACAGAAATTTAAGTCTGCTCTTGTACAAAGCATCACAACTGCAAAGCAGATGTTCCGAGGTTTCACGTTCCATGTTACAGAAACGACAGATATCATTCTGAACCTGGCCAATGTTTTTCAAATGATATCTACTCGGCCAATGTCCGGTTATTAGGCCAGTATAGGTACAAAGAACTCTCTTATTGAGCTCCAGAAGCTTTTTACTGATTGTAACATTTGGAATTATAAACCTTTTCGCTTGAACACACTTTGTGGTGACCAACCAATTGGTCATCACCCTTTGCACTTCCCAAGATTTTAATTCCATTTTTATGGCACAGTATGATATACCGCAGAATGGTTCTGGGCCAATAAACTGTGCATTTGAACCTTGTTTAGCAAGCTCGTCTGCCCTTTCATTGCCTTCAATGCCACAGTGTCCCGGAACCCAGAATAAATTTACCGTGTTCTCTTGGCACACCTTTCGCAATGAAAGAATGCATTCCCAGACAAGTTTGGATTTGCATTTATAATTACTTAACGCTTTGAGTGCCGCTTGGCTGTCTGTAAAAATACAAATATTTGCATGTCTATATCTCCTCTTCAGACAAACGTTAACACATTTTATTATAGCAAAAATCTCCGCTTGGAAAACCGTTGGATAGTTTCCCATCGCCACTGAGATTTCTACCCCAGGGCCGAAGATTCCTGCTCCCGTTTTTGTTCCAATTTTTGAGCCATCTGTGAAGAATTTTATGGAGCCATGGCGAACAGTGGGACCTCCGACTTCCCAATCTATACGTGACGTTTCACATATGTTGTAAGGGATGTCATGGTTTTCCACAGGTTTCATCCAGTCTCCATTCATATACATCACTGGCCCATTTTGAAAGCTTTGTGAAATGCTCAGGTGACCGACTAAGTCACCAGACAGGAAAGTTTTCAGCCGTTTAAGTCTAAGCATACTCTTTTCCGCTTCTAGTTGCACGTATTCGTGCAAAGGCAGCAGATTTAGAATTGCATTCAACGCATTTGATGGAGTGCTGCGCATCGCTCCCGTTATAGCAATGGATACTAGCCGTTGAAGTTTTGTAAGCTTTTTCTGTGCAGTAGCCTCTTTTGTTTTTGGCCACCACACAAGAGAAGCATACGTTACTTTTGGACGTATTATGGATGTATAAATCCACATTATCATTTTTGGTCTTAGACCCCATTTTCTGCCAAATGTTTTTGAGCATATCCAGAAAGCACTGGTTGCCTTACCGATCACACACTCAAGATGAGCATTCCAGTTCAGTTTGGCATCCAGTATCACTCCTAAGTATTTAACCTGTTCACTAAGATGAATCTTTAATCCTCCTAGCTGAAACGCTTTTAGACTAAACTTCCTTTTCCTAGTGAAAGGTACAATTACTACTTTTGATGGATTTATGCTAAGGCCCTCCTTGATACACCAAGACTGGGTAAATTTTAATGCCCATTGCATTCTTTCTGAAATGATGTTGTCAAATTTTCCCCTCACTATAATGACTATATCGTCTGCAAAACCTACAACCTCGAAACCTCTTTCCTCTAAGCTTCTTAGAAGATCGTCTACAACTAAGGACCACATAAGTGGTGAGAGGACTCCTCCTTGGGGACAACCTTTTGTTGCCCGTACTGTAATAGACGTACTTCCCAGCTCTGAAGTGATTTCTCTTTTTGCTAGCATGGTATGAACCCAGTTAATTATGTTCATGTCAAAGTTCCTTTTCTTCATGGCACGAGCCATAGACGAATAGGAAGCGTTGTCGAAAGCTCCTTCAATATCTAAGAAAGAACAAAGTGCTATTTCTTTTACCGATAGAGCTTTTTCTACCTTTGAAACCACACTATGCAGTGCCGTAACTGTTGACTTACCAGACTGGTAAGCAAACTGGAACTCAGATAGTGGATGCTTGTTCATGTAATTTGAATTGATATAATCATTCAACACTTTTTCCATAGTCTTTAATAGGACTGATGAAAGACTAATGGGTCTGTATGATTTAGGATGCGCCTTGTCTCGCTTTCCTACTTTAGGTATGAAGATAACTTTTACTTGTGTCCATGAAGTTGGAATATGGTTGAGTATTAAACTTGCCTTAAAAATCTCAATTAATGGCGAGATCAACACTGCTTCGCCGTTTTGAAGTAATGCTGGAAATATCCCGTCCATTCCTGCAGATTTGTAAGGCTGAAAAGATTTCAACGCATTTTCTACCCTGGCTTTCTTAAAGATTTTATCAGCCAAGTCATTTGCGGCGATTTTTGTTCTAACAGACATTTGAGATGCCCTTGTAGAACTTCTTCCATCTTCAAGTGATCCATCTCTGATTGGATCTACACACAAAACTGATCCAGGAAAATGTGTTTCCATAATCAACTTTAACGTTTCACTAGGAGTTTTTGTAAAAACTCCATCCTCATTTTTCAGATGCCCAGGTTCAATCGTGTGATCCTTTGCAAGAGCCCTCTGAAGTCTTGCGACTTCCGGACTATTGCTTATGTTTTCACACGTTAGAACCCAGAATCTTCGTTTGGATTTTCTTATTTCTCTATTGTACTCAGTAAGTGCACTCCTATAGGGGGTCCAATCTGAGGTTCTTTTCGCTTTATTAAACAATCTACGAGACGTTTTACGCAGACGTTCCAATTTAGAGTTCCACCATGGAACATCCCTGTTAGAGGACGATTTTTTGATAGGACAACTAGTGGTGAAAGAATTTAAGATCTTATCATTTACCTTTTGGGAAAACGATTCCAATTTCTGAACAGAATCGATCTTTCCACCTTCTGTAAATAACTCCGAATTCAAACACTGTACATATTGATCCCAGTTAGTTTTCCTAGGATTTCTAAACGTAGTAGTTGACCGATTCCCCTCACTCCATTCAAACATAATGTGTCTATGATCTGACAATGACGTTTCTTCAGAAACTTCCCAATTTGCAATTCTTTCATAAATTGCACTATTGCACAATGTTAGATCTAAGACTTCTTGTCTAATAGCATTTAAAAAGGTAGGTACGTTTCCCTTATTGCATATGTCTATATTATTTGATGAGAGATATTCCAATAAGCACTCCCCTCGACTGTTGATATCCGTACTACCCCATACGGAATGATGTGCGTTGGCGTCACAGCCAATGATGAATGACTTATTATTTGCTCTACAGTACTTGACAAATGAATGGTGGTAGTTTACTTGAGCGAGTTTGCATTTTCAAGAAATTTGCGGAAGAAGCCATTGTTTACGTTTGCGACATTGGCCTTTTTGAAAACTCCCTGTCGGAATCATTGTCAGATTCAGAACACGGGTTCAATGCCTTACCATAATCCAATGTGTTCGATTTCGAACACATGGCATCCTTGCTGTTGTGCGAAAAGCACCAAGCACGCGTCCCCTCAGCAGCATCTATTGTTTCGCATCTGAAGACACAACAGCCCAATTTCATTATCGTGGCTAAAGTGGGCAGCGTGGAACATCACTGTGGACGCCATATCTATTCACTTATGTCATGATGCGATGCGTACGGCACTAACAATATCCCCCCGTACTTCGTGTCCCCTAAATAAAGGACACATCGCTCTATTATGTTGAGTGGTGTCCTATCGTGTTGTATCGTTACCCACCCAGCAGATACGCTGCCTCTCGGTGCTAATAAATTGAATTAAAGCAAAATAGTCCGCTTGTTTTCGCTCGTCTGTTATCGTAGTAACTCAAAAATGCGTCAAACCCTGGACAAGACTCAACGTTATTCGCCGATCGATTCTGCCGAGTTACAAAAAATAGCAATTTTACAGATAACTGTACGCCGTCATGGTTAAAGTTCTGAAGGGTGACACTGGGGACCTCAATATGAAGATAGGCTTCGACAACACGAAATATGAGCGTGTCATGGGGAACGTCATGGTCTCGGAGTAATGACCGACAACGGTGAGCTGATGGCAGAATTTTGAGAGAATAAACTATAGCTCCTGGGCCTTCGCGATTAAGATGGTGGTGATTCGAGAAGGTATGTGGGCAGCCATCAAAACGGAGAATCCATCGGACGAGCTTTCGGAACGTGCACTAGCAACCATTTGCTTAAGCATTGATCCGATGAACTACAGCCTAGTTCAGAATGCAGTAACGACTAAGGACAGTTTAAAGGCGGGCATTCCAAGACAGCGGATACATTCGGGTGTTCGGACTACTTCGGCAGCTGACTGGAGTAAAGCTCGTTGACTGTGCTACGGTGGAGGAATATGTGAACCTTCTGATGTCCACGAGGCACAAATTATGGGAGATTGGCTTCGAGGTGAACGATCGATGGATGTCAAGCATCTTACTGATCGGTTTGCCGAAGACCTACGAACCCATGGGTCTAGAAGCATCAGAAATCCAGATGCGAGCGGACACGATACGGGCAAAGATTTTGCAGGATGTGAAGTGGCCTGATGCATCTACAGGAAGTGATGGCCAATCCAAAGCGAAAGGTAAACCAACGAAACCGGACAAAACGCATGTGAAATGTTTCCGGTGCAAACAAATGGGTCATTACGCCTCAGAATGCCAGAGAGAAGTCAAGCCAGAGCAACATGGCCATAGAAGAGGAAACCAGCAGTCTTCGAAGAAATTTAGGAACACTGCCTTCGTGGTTCAGCATCAACGTAGCCGTGCGGAGGAGTGGATCTTCAATTCAGATACGTCGTCCCACATTTGCAGAGAAAATAAGATGCTGAAAGAGACAAAAGTGGTTAGTGACAGTGTCGAAGTTGCTAACAGCATGAAGACACCGATGGTAGCCAAGGGCAATGTGACGATCGAAGCAAATGTAGGCAGTTCAACGGAAGTGATTGACGTTTCGGATGTACTTTGCATTCCGGAACTTGCCATAAACCTGCTATCAGTGCATAAAATTCGCAGTCGTGGTAAACGTGTTGTCTTTACCAAAGATATGTGTGAAGTTCTCGACCACACTGGCAACGTAGTGGCTGTTGATATGCAGCAAGGTGGCTTGTATCGACTCCGCCAGAATGAAGCATATGTTTCTTGTATGACGAAACCGAAGACATTGCGTTGTGGCATCGTCGCATGGGGCATCTAAACGTGCACAGCTTGAAACAGCTTCGAGGTATGGTTACTGGTGTGCAGTTTAGTGAAACAACTTTACCGGCTTGCATGCGTTGCTTGGAAGGAAAACATCACCGTCATCCGTTCAAATCTAAAGATTTGAGCAGATCAACAGTTGTGTTGGAACTTGTGCACAGCGATTTGTGCGGTCCTATGGAAACGATGTCCCTCGGTGGAAGCAAATATTTTCTCACATTCATCGACGACTGCAGCAGAAAATGTTTCGTTTATTTCATTCGATCAAAGACCGAAGTACTGGAATGCTTCAAGGACTTTCAAGCGTATGTGGAAACTCAAACTGGCAAGCGAGTGAAGCGATTGAGGTGTGATAACGGCAGGGAGTATGTTAATACTGATATGAAGCAGTATTTGCGGCGATGTGGCATTCAGCAAGAAACCACCGTACCGTATAACCCTGAACAAAATGGTTTAGCCGAACGCATGAATCTTGACTCTTGAGGAGCGTGTTCTTTGTCTTCTTTTCGATGCCGGGATGGACAAATCATTTTGGGCAGATGCAGTTGGAACAGCGTGCTATCTCGTCAATCGTTCCCCGAAAAAAGGGCTTCAAGTAACTCCAGAAGAGCGATTTTGCGGAATGAAGCCGGATGTGTCGAATCTGCATGTATTCGGAACGAGATTGATGACTTACATTCCAAAGGTGCGCAGGAAGAAGTGGGACTCAAAATCGGAAGAAGGTATTGTCGTCGGGTATGGAGTCGGATCAAAAGGGTACCGAGTCTACAAAAAGAACCAAGCGAATATATGTGAGTCGTGATGTTCCTGAATGAAGGCAACAATGAAGAGCAGTCAACATCTTCCGAACCAGAAGTACTACAGTTTCGAATGGCAGGGACAGACTTTAATTTGGATGTCGAGCATCGCTATGCAGACACGATAGTACCGGGGAGTGTTAGCAGTGGTGAAGAACTGCTGCCAGATGCAGCAGAAGCCGCGCTCCCTCCGCAACTAAATAACCAACAAGCTGTGGTAAGGCGCAGCGGCAGGGCACATCGCGGGTATTTCAAATCATCATCAATCACATATCAGCAGAGATGCTCAGTACTGGCCCGATGCTACCCGCGCAAATTTTGTATCAATTATTCTGTAATATATATGACACCGTAACCTTTCAGGCTGACAGGGCTGAATGCAGTAAATTTTAGTAAACGGGGATTTGACTGTGTTCGAAAATTGCCGAGACTTGATCCTCCGGCGGCAGCAGGCAGGATTCTATGCTGAAGGATCATGTGTGTCACGCTCTGAGTCTCACATGAAATCGTTAACCTCATTAGAGCGCAGTACGAGGTTCTCAAGTACAGAGTCATGCAGAGTATTAACACAATCATTCCAGCGCCGTTATAACAAATCAATACCACTTTTGTACAACGATTTATCTTTTGCCTCAAAGTAGGCCTCAGTTTCAGCGATAACCTCTTCATTCGAGCGAAATTTCTTACCAGCGTGCATTTTTTTGTAGGTCTGCGAACACCCAGTAGTCGCTGGATGCCAGATCTGGAGAATACGGTGGATGCGGTAGCAATTTGAAGTTCAGTTCATGTAGTTTTGCCATTGGTTTGATTGACTCGTGACTCGTGACAGGGTGCGTTGTCTTTATGAAACAGCGCACTTTGTACTTTTCGATATGTACCGTTTTTTTTGCGATTTCGTCCTTCAAACGCTCCAATAACGCTTCATAATATTCATAATATCGATGGTATTTCTTCCCTTCTGAAAGTAGTCGAGGAATATGTTTATGTGTCATAACCCTTCCAGCTGATTGTTGCGCTTTCGTTTCTGTCCACTGAGATGACGATCGATTTAATTCCGGAGTGAAGTGATGGATCCATTGTCACCTGTCGACGCAAAAACTCTGATTTGTTACATTTGAACATTGCCAAACACCGCTCACAATTGGACAAAATAGAGCGGAGATTGATCCTCGAATTAAAAGATATCGGTTTAAGTAACCGCGACTGAGCAAATAGAATTAATAGTGAAGAAACAGTGATAAGAAATTTCCTCAAGAAAGGCGGAAAATATGGCATCTGGAAAACTCCCAAATTTTCAATCAAGAACAGGTACACATACAGCTTGGTGAGATTGAAAAGTTCAATGCTTCGGAAATAAAGCAGGAACTTAACCTTCCTATAATGGAGAGATGTGTTGTTCAAATTCTGCGAAGATCTGGACATCCGTTTTGCAAGAAAAAAAAAAGCCAAAAAAACCCAACCTCACGCGGAAGCACATTCAAGCGAGATTGGATTTTGTCAAGCAGCTCATGGGTGGGGTTCTGCCTTCTCAGTGATTTTTTTCCGACGAAAAAAAGTTCAATCTTGATGGTCCCAACTGCTCTGCATATTATTGACATGATCTTCGGAAGAATCCCCAGGTAAAGTT
Organism: Aedes koreicus; assembly: GCA_024533555.2. Taxonomy (NCBI): domain Eukaryota; kingdom Metazoa; phylum Arthropoda; class Insecta; order Diptera; family Culicidae; genus Aedes; species Aedes koreicus. Next base: position 103,522 of record JAHHFK020004422.1, read on the forward strand.
GAGCAGAAATTTCGGAGGATGCAGTCTTATGACGTGGGCTGCTTTTTCGCGAAGAGGTAAAACTCCCATTGTGACAATTTCTACCAGAATTAATTTAGAGAGCTATGTGGAACGCTGGACAGTGTTCTTATTACATTTATGGGCATTATGGACAACTTAATTTTTCAACAACATAACGCTGCAACGTGAGCAACAAGCCTTGGCATGGTTTCCTGAAAGAAACATCCAGGTTATGAACTGGCCAGCTTGTAGTTCGGCATGAATCCTATTGAAAATGTCTGGAAGATCCGGGCGAGACCAGTTTACAATGGTGGACAGTAGCTTTGAAAAATTCGTGAGCTACAAACATGCGTAAGATACGAGTGGCGGACAATTCCGACCTGGTTTATGCTATGCTTTGCTATGCACCGAAGACAATTGGTTCCAGACACAAGACCTCCGTGAAGTCGAGCAGGGAATTCGTAGATTATCAAACAAAGCCCTTGAAGTTGACTGGATTCTGTCCATGATTTTAGAGGAAGAGTTATTACCGGAGCATTGGATGGAAGGTATTGTGTGTCAGATCTGCAAGCTGTATTGTTAACATTTCCGCAAGATAAAACTGCTATGAACTGCCGTTCGACTTCTTAAAGGAGATTTGCCACACAATCATCTTTCTTTTTAGCATTTAAAGCTTACTGCTAGCTCTCAACTGAGTGTTCTAATTGTACTTCCCCAGTTATGAATTTAGAGCTTCCGATGCCATTAACAATGCAAGATCATTTGGAAACTGTGTATTCTATGTCCAGGAGAGTCGATACAATTTCCAACCCGAAAGACTCTTCCGACCGGAGCTAGAATCGAACCCACCGCCTCCGGCTTGGTAACACCGTGACTTTACCGACTTGGCTACCTGAAGCTAATGCAAACATGGTACTGGTATCGAAAACAGTGGAATTTTCCTTTAGAAATCTAAGTTACGAGCATGCATAGCAAATTGTGATAAGCAGGAATTTCAGAATGCCAAGAAATAAGCCAGTAGTAAATACTTAATCTATGAAATACCAACTTCTCGGGAATCTTTTGGTAGCTTGACGGCATAGCTGAACAAGAAAATTGATAAATGTCTGATATTATAATTGATTTTAACCAGCAAGCGATAAGTTGGAACCTGGACTCATAACAGGGATGGACTAGCAGTTCAAAGAAGTCTCGGTAAAAGGAAAAACAGGAGTGTTGAATTCTTATCTAACTTCTGAGAAAAAAGGCTTGGGTTCAAAAATTAGAAACAGTGGAACTTGATCAAACAAGCATTCGAACTTGTCAAGCTACAAAGACATTGTTATGGATAACATTATTGAAAGATAATAATCGAGATAAGTCGAAATATTACAGTATTTCTCACTAGCTCGTCATATACAATGCAAAGAAAAATCAAATACATGAATCATATTGTGCGAAACGACTTCCTAGTGTCGGTCAAACCCATTGATCAGTTTTTTTGACTACTTAAAAGAAGCATAGAATTGAACCAGTCACTAGGTTTGACCTAGTTTTTTCCCTAACTTAAAACCTCCTTCCACTTCAGCGAACATCATTAGCGATCCTATTTTTCATTGATCTAAGAACAGAAAGAATAACAAACCCAACTTGACCCCGTTTCCCATTGCTCACCTTCAGTATCGCACTCACCTGGAGGTTCTTTCATCAGATAGAACGGCCCACTGTGCACGATCGACGGGTTCTTTCCGAGCTGGATCGTTGTCTTAAGCGTTCCGGACGAGTCCTGGCGGGCCACGACTGGGGACCGTCCGCCTGCCCCACCGGCCCGCGGGGACGATTTGGGCGAGTATTGTTCCACCTTTCGGAACTGGTCGGTCATCATCACGTTGCCGTAATTGTTGAACATCACGTCTGCCACGGACGGTGGTGTTGTTGGCTCCGTTTCTTCTACTACTTCGTCGTCGCAATCACTCTTGATAGTTGCAACAAGAGAGGAGCCCCAAGGTTTTAAAGGCAACAGCGCAGCAGTGTGTATTCAACACTGCGATGTGCCTCGCTCTCTCGTCGTCGGGAGCCCAGAAACGGGGCTAACGCGACCCCGGAAACAGAACCGATTTTCGGATGTAATCCGATCGGCAAACGGCATTCGTTCACTTTCTAGACTAAAAAGAATAACCGAGCTCGCAAAAACGCTGCTTTTGGCGAGGAAATTTTCACTTCGATCTCCTTTTTCGCGACGAAATATACTGCTGCTACGAAACACAGAGGAGAGGAGTAAAAATCGTTCTGCACTCGCAGACAAGCAGCCAGCTTTGACAGGTTTTGATTGACAGCTTCTGTATTTATTTTCGTAAAGGCCTTTTTTCATGCTGTCATGTTGGCAGCGCAAGTTGTTTTAGGAAATTCCAAGTTGCCCTTCAGAAAAGGTGCATTCAACACTGGAATATGTTTGATTTTATGATGGTCAACATGGTAATAGTAATAAGAAACCTCAGGTAAAATGAGGTAATGCCAGTTCGTGATCTGTCGAATACAGACAATGGCGTTATGAGTCTTCCTATTGTTTTGGGGGAAAAAAAAAAAAAGGGGGGGGGGAAAAAGAAAATTTGTTTTTTTTTTTTGAAAAGTGAAAAGGGTAATGGGGGGGGGAAAAGAAAAAGGGAGAAAAAAAAAAAAAAATTTTTGGTTTTGTGTTGGGTTTTTTTTTAATAAGAGGGGTAATTTTATTTGTGTGTTTAAAATTGTTTTGTTTTTTTGTAAGGAGGAGGGAAAAGAAGAGAAAGTATTGTGGTTTTTTTTATGTAGGGTAACGGGATGTAATGTTAGCCTATCACCTTCATTCGGCCTATGTACCAAATATGTCATTAATTTAGTGATAATCAACAAAATCATGTTGCTATTAGGATGACCGATGTAATCCGAAGCAATTGCGACAATATCAATGATTTTATAGTTGTTCACTTCCGCTTAATTTTCGATTTCTTGAACTTTTGGGGCATCATGATTTCACTGGTTAAGCTGAACAGATGATCTACACGATCTTCAAGTGATCTAAACATGTCTTAATTGAATCGATAAAGCGAGTATTGCAAGCTGGGTGTACAGAACATAGTTACACGTTACAAACTAACTGTTCACATAGCTAAAATAACAATGACTTTACAAGAAAATCGTAGACCCAATGTTGGGGACATATTTTTTTGTATGTTCCCAACTATGGCCTGTTGTATCAATAACGTAGTAAAAAGGTTGTTATTGGTAAAATTTGAAGTGGAAATGCATGGGTTTGAGGTTGTTTATATTCAAGTGGCTCATCTAAACACAAACCGAAGGAACAAAATCATTGTTTAGTGAATTATAATGTTTTCATTATTCAATGGCTGATAAATCATATATGAACATCACTTAAGTGTTTCGAAGCAGTTTTATTTTAGTTTGTTTTGTGAAATTTTGTGTAAAGTAAAGCGAATACACCTGGCAATGGCTTAATTCATAAAATTAGAAAAAAAAACTGCACAAAGACTGCATTTAGTAATAAATTCATCGAATGGGACGAAGTTGCATCCATGAATAGACCCAATTTGGTGCTTATAGACCGACATTAAATCCATATCCCTCGAAAGTTTCTGACTTCATAAAAAGAGTTGTGTAACTTTTTGTGATACATACTACCAAATGTCTTATCAAACTTATCTTAGCAAGTGTATTACTAGTTGAATCTCGCTTACAGCTTAAAAACTTTATGAGTTATGATAAAAAATGTAATCGATCGTTGCATAATAGGCTGAGTCAAGGGACACATACCCTATTTGAAATCATCATAAACGATGCTTTATTCAACTCCTGCAAAACATACATTTCAACGGCTCAGCACGGTTTCTACCCAAAACGATCTGTTGCTACGAATATAATCGAGTTTGTTTCACTTTGTGTTCGCATCATGGACGCTGGTGGTCAAATCGATGCTGTTTACACAGATTTGAAAGCAGCATTTGACCGCGTAGACCATAGCATTTTGCTGGCAAAGCTAAAAAAAACTTGGTGTTTCTTCCCCTTTGGCGTGCTGGTTTGAATCATACCTGACAAATCGCCTGCTCTGCGTGGAAATCGGATCATCGCTCTCGGAAAGTTTCATCAATTCCTCCGGTATTCCACAAGGCAGCAACCTCGGACCTCTCCTGTTTACGCTGTTCATCAATGAACTCTCTCACCTTCTACCTCCAGGGTGTAGATTATTTTATGCGGATGACGTAAAAATGTTCATGACAATCAACTGTTTTGAGGACTGTGAAATAAGCATTTAACCCTCCTGTTTTTCCTTGTACCGAGACTTCTTTGAACTGCTATGTCCATCCCTGTTATGAGTCCAGGTTCCAACGTATCGCCTGCTGGTTGAAATCAATTATAATATCAGACATTTATCAATTTTATTGTTCAGCTATGCCGTCAAGCTACCATAAGATTCCAGAGAAGTTGGTATTTCATAGATTAAGTATTTACTACCGGTTTATTTCTTGGCATTCTAAAATTCCTGCTTATCACAATTTCACTTAGATTTCTACAGGAAAATTCCACTGTTTTCGATACCACTACCATGTTTGCATTAGATTCAGGTAGCCAAGTCGGTAAAGTCACAGTGTTACCAAGCCGGAGGCGGTGGGTTCGATTCTAGCTCCGGTCGGAAGAGTCTTTCGCGTTGGAAATTTTATCGACTTTCCTGGACATAGAATATCATTGTGTTTGCCACACAATTTACAAATGATCTTGCAGTTTTAATGGCATCGAAAGCTCTCAATTAATAAGCTTTAAATGCTAAAAAGAAAGATGATTGTGTGGCAAATCTCCTTTAAGAAGTCGAACGGCAGTTCATAGCAGTTTTATCTTGCGGAAATGTTAACAATACAGCTTGCAGATCTGACACACAATACCTTCCATCGAATGCTCCGGTAATAACTCTTTCTCTAAAATCATGGACAGAAGCCAGTCAACTTCAAGGGCTTTGTTTCATGATCAACTAATTCCCTGCTCGACTTCACGTAGGTCTTGGGTCTGGAACCAATTGTCTTCGGTGCATAGCATAGCATAGCATAGCATAAACCAGATCGGAATTTTCCGCCACTCGTATCTTACGCATGTTTGTAGCTCACGAATTTTTCAAAACTGCTGTCCACCATTGTAAAATGACCAGGATTACGCCCGGATCTTCCAGAGATTTTCAATAGGATTCATGCCGAACTACAAGCTGGCCAGTTCATAACCTGGATGTTTCTTTCAGGAAACCATGCCAAGGCTTGTTGCACACGTTGCAGCGTTATGTTGTTGAAAAATTAAGTTGTCCATAATGCCCATAAATGGAATGAGAACACTGTCCAGCGTTCCACATAGCTCTCTAAATTAATTCTGGTAGAAATGGTCACAATGGGAGTTTTACCTCTTTGCGAAAAAGCAGCCCACATCATAAGACTGCCACCTTCGGAATTTCTGCTCAACTTTACCTGGGGATTCTTCCGAAGATCATGCCAATAATATGCACAGCAGTCAGGACCATCAAGATTGAACTTTTTTTCGTCGGAAAAAAATCACTGGGAAGGCAGAACCCCATCCATGAGCTGCTTGACAAAATCCAATCTCGCTTGAATGTGCTTCCGCGTGATGTTGGGTTTTTTTTGGCTTTTTTTTTCTTGCAAAACGGATGTCCAGATCTTCGCAGAATTTGAACAATACATCTCTCGGTTATAGGAAGGTTATGTTCCTGCTTTATTTCCGAAGCATTGAATTTTTCTACTCTCACCAAGCTCTAGGCACCCAAAATAAAATTCACATAATCAGTGGAAAATATCCACTAGAAATTCACTTTACTTTCATGTGATTCAGGAAGTGGATAATGCGCTGCAAAATCAAGTGAATCTTATGTGTAAAATGTGAAATGTAAATGATTAGTCAAGTAGAATTTCTTTTTCTATATGATATTCATGCAAAAGTTACTTATTTTAGTATTGGAAAATATCTACTTGTGTTTCCAGCAGTAGCTAAGTGAAATATTTTTTCAGTGTGTGTACCTGTTCTTGATTGAAAATTTGGGAGTTTTCTCTTGTTTTCTTCTAGATGCCATATTTTCCACCTTTCTTGAGGAAATTTCTTATCACTGTTTCTTCACTATTGATTCTCTTACTTAAACCGATATCTTTTAATTCGAGGATCAATCTCTGCTCTATTTTGTCCAATTCTGAGCGGTGTTTGGCTATGTTCAAATGTAACAAATCGGAGTTTTTGCGTCGATTTGGTGACAATGGATTAAACATGGATTCCATCACTTCACTCAGGAATCAAATCGATCGTCATCTCAGTGGACAGCAACTGGCGAACCTCGTCCAAAGCGCCCGAAAGCGCAACAATCAGCTGGAAGGGTTATGGCACATAAACATATTCTTCGACTACTTTCAGAAGGGAAGAAATGCCATCCATATTATGAATATTATGAAGCGTTATTGGAGCGTTTGAAGGACGAAATCGCAAAAAACGGTACATATCGAAAAGTACAGAGTGCGCTGTTTCATAAAGACAACGCACCCTGTCACGAGTCACGAGTCAATCAAACCAATGGCAAAACTACATGAACTGAACTTCAAATTGCTACCGCATCCTCCGTATTCTCCAGATCTGGCATCCAGCGACTACTGGGTGTTGGCAGACTTCCAAAAAGTGCACGCTGGTAAGAAATTTCGCTCGAATGAAGAGGTTATCGCCGAAACTGAGGCCTATTTTGAGGCAAAAGATAAATCGTTGTACGAAAGTGGTAAACATTGTGAGGAAACACAAATACCACTAAAAATGGTTTTGGTTTACCACTGAAGCGTTTTGTTTTGTATTGTATTTGGAAGACGTGAATTAAACCGCTGATGAACGAGAACTGCCAATTGGGTAGCGAAAAATGTGTAGTGTACTGATGTACCTTTTTGCCACCGTGGCGCTTGTGTGTGTCCGGGACGAAATGAGAAAGTGAAGTGTATTGTTAATTTATAGTATTTGCTGGGACACAACTCAATTCATTACTTATTTTGACCAGATATTACGAGGTGAGTGCCAATGTGAATTTCCGTGATCAATGTGAGTGCCGTTCCTGAAGGAGTTTCAGTTTAGGCCTTTTCAGTTTAGAGGATTTAGTAAAGACACCAGAATACATATGGTCTACATTCAGGAGGGAGACATAGTTAAGTTTAACGTATTATTGTGGTTCATATTTTTACCGTGCACAGATCGTATTAGTAAATTGCGCCCTGAGCTATGCAATAGAAGATGCATAATAATTACTATTGGTCAAGGTAGATTTTAAGATATATTTTATTTTTTTTCCTATGTTCGGGACATATACCACTGCGACCAGTAATTTGATCTTTTGTAGTGTATCCAGTGTACTTTGTTTAATGCATGTCGAGTAAATTCATCATTATTGAGAAATAATGAAGTAGGGTAACGGGATGTAATGTTAGCCTAGCTCCTTCATTCGGCCTATGTACCAACTGTGTCATTAATTCGGCGATAATCAACAAAATCATGTTGCTATTTGGCTGACCGATTGCACCCAAAGTAATTGAGACATTATTAATAAATTTATAGTCAATCACTTCCGCGTAACTATCGATTTACTTAACTTTTTAAACACCATGAATTCACTGGTTAAGCTTAGCAGATTATCTACACGATCTTCGAATGATCTAAATTTAGCTAAATTGAACCTATAAACCGAGTAATGCAGCAAAGATGTACAGAAAATAGTCACACGTCATAAACTAACTGTTCACATAGGTAAAATTACAATGATTTAACAAGAAACCCGTAGACCCAATGTTAGAAACTTTTTTTTTTTCTATGTTCCCAATCATGGCCTGTTGCATGAAAAGTATATTAAAAATGTTGTTGTTGGTAAAATCTACAATAAAAATTTCTGAGTTTCAGTTGTATGTTTTTCAAATGACTCATCCTAACAAAAAACAAAGGAACAAAATCAGTGTAGAGTGATTTATAAAGTTTTGACTATCGAATGACCGATAAACCATGTGTGGGAATCACTTAAGTGTTTCTAAGCAGTTTTATTATAGTTAGTTCTGTGAAATTTTGTGTTGAGTTAGAGCAAATACAGCTGGCAATGCCTTAAATCAGAAAATCAGAAAAAAAAACCTACGAAGACTGGATTTAATAACAAATCTATCAAATGGGACGAAGTGGCATCCATGAATAGACCCAATTTGGTACTCGTAGACCGACATTACATCAATATCCCTTGAAGGTTTGTGACTTTATTAAATGAGTTGTCTAACTTTTCGTGATACATACCACCAAATGGCTTATTGTACTTCTCTAAGCAAGTGTTCAACTAGTTAAATATCGCTTCCAGCTGAAATACTTCATGAGTTATAATAAAAAATGTTATCGATCGTTGCATATTAGGCTGAGTCAAGAGACACATACCCTATTCGGTGTTGTTATGGCTGGCCCACGATGGATACGTTGCGGGTGCGTTTGTGTGAATTTGACAGTATTCCCATAGGTTTTCTGTCAAATTTACGTCAACGGAACGCAAACGTATCTATTGTGGGCAAATCGTTACAGTTGACATTGTTTGTTTTGTTGGTAATGAATCCTTACAGCGTTACGGGTTATAACTTTGCCAGAATCCCAACGAGTCCTGTACGTTTCCAGGAGAAATCCAGATAAGCAGCGACCTTTTCTACCTACCAGACCAGAAGAAAAGAGAGATAACTTGAAAACTATGTTATGGCTGCTTATTTCTCGGCTGAAATTCATGGGAGCTAACTGATGACCAAAACGAGTTGAAAATTTTGCTATGCTTAGCAATATTTGAGCAGCACAATTTAGCTTGCTAGAATAACAATAGGATCAGCACCAACCTGAAAGAACTATTTACTAAGAAGACTGTCTATTCCGTCATCAAATCAAGTAAACAGACAAACTTTGCACAACTTTAGAGATTGGCATTTTTGTTTCAAATTTATTTTCTCTTAACAACCGAACTTAAATTGTTTCGTCAACCGCTTAGAAGAATTTTAAACGTACATTTATTAATTCATTGCTTTATAAACCATTTCCTGATGTTCCTGTTTGTTCGAGTTCACCGTCAAAAGTACATAACTTGTTCATACACATTGTTGCTTTAACACACGTTGTTTGTCTCTTATCGAACTTAAAAAAGAAAAGGATTTATCTTATTTCCCTATTTCACTGTACAAGACTTACATGCTTAAGCTGCTAGGAAAAGAATTAAATTAGCTGAATTAGTGAAGAATAATTACAAACTTGAACGCGCAAACGTTTCAAACCAATATTTCCGAAATTAAATTGTTCATTTGTTTATATATTACATTTTCTCATAATCATTGTACATGTTTGAATGTTCATAAAGACAAGAATTGTTTCACTGTTTGAATATTTATATAAAATGAGTATTGTTTCATATCGCTTGAGTTTTTTTTTGTTTGAAAATTTAAGGATATTTACATAGAACATATTATAACGCAAATACTTTTTCCTACATTACAACTAGAGTCAACCTTTTTTTTCGTGGTTTGTTCAAATAAAATAAGAAGAGTTCTTAGCTTTCGTTTCTTTGTATCGGGGAGGGCGAGATGTTTACATATGCATGCTAGTATGGGTTTAGTTACATAAATCGAGGAACAATGTACAAGAACCGTTTCCTTCGTTTCCGCTGGGAGGATGCATCTCGCTTTCTCCGTCCACTGCCGCTGCCCACTTTCGGTACATCGAGGAAGAACGGATCCGACAGGACGTCGTCCTCTTTGTACTCATCGTAGCCCCGTGTGAGGGACTCGGAATATTTGGCGTTGGAAGCCACGTGACTGGCAGCTGTCGTCGAAGGGGACGAATTGCTGCTGATGGAATAGTTAATCGTTCGTCCACTGTTGTCCCGGATCGAGGTACTGGTTGTTACGATCACCTTTGGCTGCGTTTGATAGCTAAGACGGGCTTTCGGCGAAGCAGATGTCCCCCCAGTAGCGGGCGACCGACTATCGTACACCCGACCGGTACGACTTCGGTTGCTGTTGTACGGATTGGTTGGACTTTTGTGGTGTTCATTGTTAATGATAAATCTACTAGTGTTCTTAGACTTAGAGTTATTGCTACCACTACTACTACTACCGCTACTACTACTACTACTGCTACTACTACTACTACTACCGCTACTAGTTCTGCTTGCTTGGGTGGCCGGTAGGTTGCCGGTATGGACCCTGGGATCACCCAGTTGATCCTCTCCAGAGCGTTTGTGGGTCACCACCGTACCGCTATTGGAGTTTGACTTAACGCTATCTAATCTAGGATTGCCGTTTGACGGCTCGGCGCTGTAATCTTCGTCGTAGTACTCGACCGGATCATCCGGGTAGCTGGAGGAATCTAGCTCTGACTGTTTGGGCTCATTCCCAACGGTGGGTTGAGCCGTAGACGACGGCTTCGTAGCGAACACGGATGTCTTCAGTGTGGCCGGGGGTGGCGTGTTGTTGCCGTGGATGGAACTGTGGAACGGTGGATCGGACCGTTTGAGCTCTTTGCGATCCGGTATCTGGGTTAGGTCTTCTTCTTCCGGATCGAACTGCAGGGAGATGTCCTTCTGGTGGCGGAGCTGTTCAAAGGGCAGATGCAAGGAGACCTGAAACGAGGAGGACGAGAAGTGGTAGGTGAGATTGATGAATAGTTAGGCAATTCCAAAATAAAAGGGGTTTAGTTTGTTTTGCTTATTTTATCTAGGGTCATATTCCTGTAATTCTGTGATAATCTTGCAACCGAATATTTAGTTTGTGGAGCATCTTTTAACACGATCTGACTATGTGTAGGATAGTCTGGGGCTATTTGGACACCCTAAGGAAGACTCCGATTTTTAAATTAGTACTTTCTATTTAACAAACGTGCCAATACATTGGTGTTCACTTGTTTTCAGGGAATCAGTACTGTTAAATCATTCACAGAAAAAAATAATTAATTTTACAAGTGCGTAAAATTTTCCCTCGTTTAATTCCAAGCCAAAGGAGACGTAAACAACGAAATTGTTTGCAATCTTTCATACGCCATACAACAATGATTGCTATCTTTCATACAACAAGCTAGATTCAGGCGTTATCGGGCTAAAATTTACATGAAATATCTTATTATTTTCTGCCAAATCTAGCATTCCCTTTATGTGCATCAGGTAACGCAGAAAATTCAATGTTTCTTTTTATCTGTGTTGTTTTAAGCTGAAATTTATAGGCAATGGAGCAAACAGTGCATTTTGGACCAAATCTCAGGTGGGATAATTGATAAACATATATTGATTAACGCTAAATGTATGATTATTAAATCTTTTTTCAATCATATTAATTGTTACTCAACTTTTCAACTTTCTCGAGCGACCTCAAGTACGGACTTTACTTGGGAAACGAACTCATAAGTCATAAGTTCGGTTCAAAATAAGTTCCGTGGAACTTTCTTGCTGAATAACATGTCACTATGCATATAGTTAGAATTTTTTATTTTTATCAAGTACATCTTTTAATATTGGATATTAAATTTCGCGGAAAGTTTCGACCAGAGTTGGTTATCTAATGCATTATACTGTGCATTATACTTTAAATTTCACAGAAAGTTACAGAAGGAATTGCTTCGAACTTCAAAAATTTCTATCACATGTTCATGATAAGCACAAACCTTTTGATCAGCGTGAATGTACTGAATAAAGCTTATTTTGAACTTCTCTCCTACTTTCAAGTTCAAGTATAGTTCCAATTAACACTGAGAAAAAATGACAAACAGAAAATCATCGATCATGTTTGTAGTGTGATTCGGTGTTATGCTCGGGGCTTAACTAGTTGCAGCAATATCGATAAAGATTTTTCATTAGCGCCTACCTAAAAAACGTAAACAATGACCTCTTCCGCGAATTCCTCGACACTCACAGACAAAAATAATGAATTTTAACAGGCGCGTAAAATTTCCCCTCGTTTAATTTTAAGCCAAAGGAAGCGTAGGCATCGAAATTGTTTACAATCTTTCATGCGCCATACAACAATTTTGACAATCTTTCATACAACAGACTAGATTCAGGTGTTATCTGGCTTAAATTGACATGGAATATCCCATTAATTTCTGACAAATCTAGCGTACCTTTTATGTGCATTAGGAACGCAGAAAATTACACGTTTTTTTAAACAGTGCTGAAAACACGCCATATTGATCCACAACAGTCATTTCGAAGAAGAAGAGTCATTCTATCCGATAGAATTGGTGGCATACAAGGGTACAGCCAGTCACTTGCACACATTTGTATGGCTTCGTTTACTTCATAAATCGCGTTGTGGATCAAGATGATCCAAATTTCCTCTTTAGAATCATGCGGCTCTCTGAAAAAATGATTGTAACATTTGCGTGGCGTCCTTTTCAGCACCTTTTCCCGATAACCGGTGAGCAACCGTCATACATAATCAAAATGATGAAAAATAAAACCAACTAATAAATTAAAAATGAAATATCCGGATTTGTAGACTGTCCGGATATTGATGTACCATAACCCATTGATTATCATAGGCGAACATACAGATATCAGTACCTAAATTTGAATCTTGGCTAAATTTTACTAACGTTATTTTCATACTGCAGCACGGTAGTAGTTAGATTAAGCTTGACCAGGTAGAAAACGGTCTGTCTGTGTGTGTAAGATGATGGATGGTTGTATGTGTGCAACGGAATGAATACGATATTGTTTCACAGTAATCACTTAAATGAATTAGTCGCATAAAGCATCAAATGAAAGTTATATTGGAGCCATTAAATGACATCAATATGTTTTGAGGTTCGCTAAACTGGTTCCTAAAACATGACAATCATGCGGAACCTCAAATCACTCAAATCAAAATTTTCACAATCGGTCATTGAGTGCGCTTGGCTTCATTTCTGCTCATGCTACATGTGCCTAATTTCTGACTTTGGTCTAATTTTGGTCGATATTTTGGTGATATTGCACGTTTGTTGAGATTGTTGGAGATCGTAAGATGCGTTAGAACTAATGTTGCGATTGTTAAGGATCGAATTAAAAATACAATTCTCTCGCAAAATGCAAGAGTAGATTCTATACATATTTAAGATGTTTGAAAATACTGTGTACCGCAGGGGGTAAATTCACTCGGCTATCATGCGTGAACACCCTCAAAAACATAATTGGCCACATTCCGCCACACCTCAAACACACTCACCACCACATGAAATATAAATTAATTTCTGGCAACACTTACACGAATTGATTGTTGGTTTTCTCACTGTTTTGTTTCCCTCTTGCACTGATGTGATTAAGATGACGCACAAGTGTGTGAGTGTAGTAAGCGTCAAAAAGGTCCATGGTTGCCAATTAGTATAAATTTACGATTGTTGTATTGACAGATAAGTTTAAACACAGAAACACCGTCCGACACAATGAAACATAAACACAACGTGACAGAGTGAATAACCCCCTGGTGTATAGTGCAATATTTGGACACTTTGTCCATAAATTCGGACAGTTTTTGAAGATGTTTAGCTCACCTGCCATGCATTTATCAGCACGTAAATTTGAACAAAAGTCTGTTTCATCGTTAGCAACCATCCCATTTGTTTATGATGTTAAAAAAAAATAGGAAAAGAAGGGAAAGAAAAAGAAAAGGGAGGGAAGGGGAGGGAAAAAAAAAAAAAAAAAATGTACCCCCTTGTCCCCGAAAAAGGAAGGGAAGGGGGGGGGGGGGGGGGGGGGGGGAAGAAGGGAGGGAGGGGGGGGAGGGGGGAGTGGGAAAATACCGGAAAAATGTTCAGATTTAGGGATTTTGTTCAATATTACCAAGCGGAATTTTGACAATTGATCTGCATGGAACGAAATGTCACCTTCACTTACGGAATAATCGAACGGAATATTTTTCCGAAAGTAAAAGGGACAGCTCCCATTAGTTTTCGTGGAAACCTTACAAATTCCAATTTTATTTTTCGTTCCTTTCAGGTGGATACTGCTGCAGAAATTTCTTTTCAATTCTATACTTTTCCGTTTCAGTAAACGGAATTTAACATGTGTATGAGATAGAAAATTCTATCTATATTCTATCCTGCAAAAATGGTGTTCGACGGGTATCCGGTTGGTACAAGATGACGTGGGGCGCAACGAGCAAGATGGTCAGACCAGATGGAGCAAGACCTAGGGGGTACAAGGTGCCCAAGGGATTGGAGAGGAGCAGCCACGAATCGGGCATTATGGAGGGATATTGTGTATCAGGCTATGTTATAGTATTGTGACGTTATGCCATGTAAATAAAAATAATGAGATAGAAAAAGAATTTTTTTTCGAACTCGATACCGACCCTAAGTTTCATTGAAAGTGTGGAAATGTTTTGTCCAAATCCTTCGCATCGTGCCATAGCAAAAATATTGGGTATCGGGAACTTTGCTATTTCCCGTATCATTAAACATGACAGAGAACGTCTGACCACCGATGGAGAAAAGTACGTGAACAAAAACATCCTTGCAAGAGCGTTAAAAACGACAGGAGAGTGGTAAAGGGTGTCCACAGTTAAATTGCATCACTTCCAATAAGCTGAAACATTTCGCCCTTTGCGTTGATTTCAACGAAATTTTGGGTGAAATGACCTCAGCGTGTATTGTTTATTCATTGTGAAATGTGCCGTAGTTTCGAAAATGGAGTCGAAGGAACAGCAAGTGCGCGAGAACATTTTGCACACGCACCTCGACAACCCACTTCTTTCACACCGAGCCATCGGAAAGATGTTGAAAATTCACCAGTCTACAGTGTCTCGAGTCATAAAACATTTCGGGGAACTGTCAAGTCGGAAGAAGTTGAGTGGTAGAAAAAGTGTTCCGTACTGTGTGAAGGATCACAAGCGAGTGGTTGCTGCCTTTAAACGCAAACCCAACTGTTCCGTTCGGGATGTCTCGAAAAAGCTGCATTTGACCAAAAGTTTCGTGCAGAAGGCCAAGAAACGAGCCGGGCTCCGTTCATTCAAAGTTCAGAGAGCTCCAAACCGCAATGAAAAACATAATAGGACAGCTAAAACACGTGCGCGTAAGCTGTACACACAAATGTTGACGAAACCACACTGCTGCATCATGGACGATGAAACACACGTAAGAGCGGACTTTAAACAAATTCCCGCCAACCAGTATGTGACGAAAGACAAGTTCGATGTTCCAGAGTATCTCAGGAAACAGCAAGTGTCAAAGTTCCCCAAGAAATTCATGATTTGGCAGGGGATTTGTGTTGGTGTGGTAAACGGAGCAAGCCTTTCGTGACAACTTCAACTGTAAATGGTCAAGTATACATGAAAGAATGCCTGAAAAAACGACTGCTTCCGTTTCTCAAAACACACAACGTTCCTACATTTTTTTGGCCGGACCTAGCCTCTTGTCACTACTCCAAGGATGTACTGGAGTGGTACAAGACGCATGGTGTCAATTTCGTGTTTCCCCCAAATTCTCCAGAGTTGCGGCCAATTGAAAAATATTGGGCTATAATGAAGCACGAACTTCGGAAGCATCCTAATGTTGTCATTACAGAACAGGAAATGTTGTAGTCATGGTTGAAAGCGGAAAAAAATGTCGGTTCAAGCGTTGTACAAAATCTTATGCGTGGTATTAAGAAGCAAGTTCGGGCTTTTGGATTTGGTAAAGAAATACAGTGAAATAAAAATACCTAAACCAAGATTATACATTTTTTTTATTCCCTGAATATTTCATGACAATCGGTTGTGAGACTTGTTTTTGAGGACGAGTTTAAAGTTTAACTGTGGACACCCTTTAGAAGCTTTCAGGCGCAAACCAAACGGTTCTGTTCGGGATATTGCAAAAAAGCTAACCTTGACTAAAAGTTTTGTTGAAAAGGTCGAACATTTGGCTAGGCCACGAACGTCTAAAGCTCAGTGCCTAATGTGGCACCAAAATCACGGGCACTCAATATTTATACGCAAATGCTTACGAAAAACCTGTAATGGATGATGACACCTACATAAAGGCGAATTACTTGTCATTAGTTCTAAAGATTGTATTCGGAAAAAAATGCAACACTTTCTTTTGTGTATTATTTTTTATTGCATGTGTAAAGATTGATGAAATTTTGGATAAAACTAGTTTATTTGTACATAAAACAGGATGTTTTATTTATATTAAATATTCGCCGAATATTTCCAATCGAGTCCATGAGCAGGAGCTTCATGTAATCCCAGAGCATCATCGTCCTATAATTGCTCCGGCGATATTTGCTGCAAAGTTTGGCCAAGTTGATTCCACGAACTAGTTCTTCACAGACGGATCATTGATAGAGGAGTCAGCAGGCTTTGGTATATTTAATGAAATTCATAGCGCCAATCGTAAACTTCAAGCTCCTTGTTCCGTATATGTCGCTGAATCAGCGGCAATACACTTTACGCCAGAAATTGTTACCTCAATAACACCGGATCAGTATTACATTTTCACGGATAGTCGCAGTTCTATAGAGGCTATTCGCTCCTTGAGGCCGGTAAAGCACTCCTCGTATTTTCTCATGAAAATACAGAAGCTTCTAAGTGCTTTATCTTCGTATTATTTTATCATCACCTTTGTATGGGACCCATCTCATTGTTCAATTCTGGGCAAGGAGAGAGCGGACTCGCTTGCAAAGGTGGCCGCTTTGGAAGGCGATATTTATGATCGACAAATCGCCTTTAATGAATTTTTTACTATTTTTCGGCAACAGTCACTCGTCGCTGGCAGTATAAATGGAGTAAAGGAGATTTGGGGCAATGGCAACATTCTATTATCCCAAAGGTGTTGAAGAAATCTTGGTTTGGAGGGATGGATGTGGGTCGAGACTTCATTCGTGTGATGTCTCGCCTCGTGTCCAATAATTATTCTTTGAACGCTCATTTATACCGTGTTGGGCTGAGCGACAGCAATCTCTGTGAATGTGGACAAGGTTACCAGGACGCAGATCACATTATTTGGTCATGTGCTGAGCATCGTGGAGTCAGATCTGAGCTTTATGATTCCCTTCGGGCTCGAGGTAGACAACCCAATGTACCGGTTCGAGATATTTTGGCTTTACGTGATCTGGAGTCTATGAAACTCATTTATGTGTTTTTGACTAACATTAGCCTTAGATTGTAGTTAGTTTAACCTGTATGTTTACTTTAAATATTTTTTTCTGTGTTTGTGTGTTTTTTTTCTTTCTCAAAAATGTTCAAGTCAAAAGAAAACCTAAAGTTGTATAGTTATAAGTTTTTTGCCAATTCCGAAATTAAAATAAACGTGCTTTGTAAACTAAACTTCAAATTCCCGCCTATCTACCCATCCATACAATTGTTATTCCTATTAACCTCGAGACGGCCGCGAGTAATCGGTTCTATTCCCTTAACATTAGTTTTAAGATAATTGATGTATATAAATATGAAAACTTGGATCTGTAAAGTTGATTCGATTGAGCCTGTACAAATAAATGATTTAAAAAAAATATATTAATTTTTTATTTATATTTTATATTTAAATTTTATATTTATATTTTATATTTATGTTTTATATTTTTATTTTACATTCCAACGAAATTTCTTGTGCAAAATCGTAGAAAATGTTGCAGAAAGCTTTTAAAGCAATTGTTAGAAAACTGTGTTTGGCAATTGTCCCGTGAGTCTTAGAGAGATGGCTAGTGATCTCAACATCTCGTATAAAACCGCTCAAAACATAGTAATTGATAATGTTACCAGCGGGTGGATAGTCATGAAGAAAATGAATATTATTTTTGGCTCAGGAAGTACTAGAACTCCGGTCCCAAACTCGGTCCCAAGCTTAATGATTCGCCCCTAAGACCGTAACGCACACCAATATACTCTCAAAGATTCCGTCAAAATAACATACCGAATCAAAACAAAAACAAAGATACTAGTACCAAAAGGTACTGAAAAGCACAAGAGTCCATGGCAAGGTGCACACTGCAAGGTGTATTTCGGAACTAGGGGTTCAACAACAGTGAACCAATTTCAAATCGCTAGTTACACATTGATTGTTGATGTTACCGCATTATCGCACCCATTACCGAATGCGTTACCGCGCAACTTGTTTCGAAAAAGCTGAATTTCGTGTAAAAGACCATCGAAAGAAGATTGCTAAAGACAAGATTTCCGAGGCCCAAAATGGTTCAGCCTTCATGAAACGCATCATAACGGGGGACGTGACATGGGTCTATGAAAGACTATAAAATTGTGAAAGAGAATGCGACGGAGGAGCTGAAGGCCATCCCTCCGACGGCCTATGCAAAGTGCATGAATGACTGGGCATTGGCGCATTTGCGTCGCTTCAAATGGGTGTTATTTTGAAGGAGACAAAATAAATTAGCAAGAAAATTGATAATATTTTATTGAATTACAAATTTCCGGTATTTTTTACTTAAAACTGGCGTTTTGTGGCGAGAAAAAGCTAACTAGGCGGATGTACAGAATCCGAAGGTAGGAGTTAAACGAAAGGCCCCGCAATTCGGATTCCGTAAAACGGAAGCTAAGCTGAATATTATTCCAATATTTTACTCTAAAAGAACTTAGGTTTTTTTTTTTTAAATCATTCGTTTTTGACCAAATTTTGATCGTAACACCCTGTCTTGATGGCATTCGTCTTTTCAATAATCATTATAAAATGATACAACTTTGTAGCCTAATGCATAAGACTACGGTGCTGTACCATTTTACAAGAATATCCTACTGATATTCTGCTAGTGAATACTTTTGATAACACCCTTGTATCATTTTATAATTTCGTAGTATGAACAAGGCATAATGCTTTGTTCATACTACAGCGTTATAACATGATTCAAGCATACAAGGATATCTTAATGATATTTTCCTTGTTAATACTTGGTAAAGCACCCTTGTATTATGTTACAAATCCGTAGTCTGAACAAATCATATTGTTGCAGTTTGTCAATATGTGGAGCAATAAAGATAATCAATTAAAGGGCGAACACGAAATTATTGCGACCCATTCAACAGGGCATAACTGTTTTACCATTGGGTAAAAATCAACCAAATTTTGCACACTTTCTCATTGATGTGTATTGTTTACATGCTGTCAAACTCGAAGTCGTGTTTTTCGATTCAACGAAAATGGAGGTGAACCAACGCGAGTCGAGAGAACAAATTCTTTCCAAACACCTGGAATTTCCTGACCTGTCGCACCGGCAGTTGGGAAAAATGTTGAACATTCACCATTCAACCGTCTCCAGAGTATTGAAGCGGTTCCAGGAGCGGTTGACGTTGGACCACGGCAAAGGAGCTGGAAGAAAACCGGGACCGGAGAACAAAAAGACGGAGGGAAAGGTGAAGCGGATGATTAAAGCAAATCCCAACGTCTCAAGCCGTGATTTGGCTAAAAAGATCGGCATGTCGCAGAGCTACGTCCAGAATGCAAAGAAGAGAGCTGTACTACATACATACAAGGTACAGAACTTCCCAAACCGCGATGAGCGGCAACAATCGACTGCTAAAACTCGGGCACGGAAGCTCTACGAGAAGATGCTGACAAAATATGGCTGCTGTGTGATGGACGACGAAACGTATATAAAAGCCGATTCCAAGCAAATTCCGGGGTTGGAGTTTTTCACCGGCAAGAGCAAGTTCTATGTGGACGACAAATTTAAGAAGAAGAAAATGTCGAAGTTCGCCTCCAAATATCTCATTTGGCAGGCCATCTGCTCTTGCGGACTGAGGAATGAGCCTTTCGTGACAAAGGGCACAGTAAATGGCGAGATCTACAAATCTGAGTGCCTCGAGAAGCGCCTTTTGCCGTTCTTGCAGCAGCACGACGAAGCTTCGCTATTTTGGCCAGATTTGGCATCATGCCACTATTCTAAAAGTATCCTGGAGTGGTATGAGGCCAATTCTGTCCATTTTGTTCCAAAGGACATGAATCCGCCAAACTGTCCGGAGCTGCGCCCGGTGGAGCAGTACTGGGCAATGATGAAGCGGGAACTTCGGAAGAGCAAGAAGACAGTCAAAGACGAGAAGGACATGTTAAGAAAATGAAAAAAAAAACTGAGAAACTGGTACCGGATGACACTGTAAAGACTTTGATGGAGGGCATCAAGCGAAAATGCGTTCAATTTTACACTCAAGGCTCCATCGATTAACCTTTCTTTTGATTTTTGAAGTAAATATATGTATAAAACTACCCTAAAATTTTGGTTTGATTCTAAACATTGTAAGAAAATTGGCATGACATTATTGGTGTCGCAATAATTTCGTGTTCGCCCTTTAGTTTGGATGATATTCATAATAAGTTTGATTAGATTTCTGTTCGACAACTGTTCACCGGACGTATTAGTTTAAAACCAACATCGTTCTGATCGCGTTGCATAAAATCGCCGTGTAATTAGGAAACCAATTTACCTGTATATTTGCACCTACCTGTGGGGGTGGCTGCCTCCGATATCCCTCGAAACGATCCTCCTGCTGCTGTTGTTGGGAGGGTAGTTTGAAGCCCTGTGCCTTCAGTCTGAATGGGGCCAGCTGCGAAGCGCTCGGTGGTTGCGATGCAACCTGGGATTGCGGTGGTCCCAGTGGATTCACCGCCGCCAGTAGTGCAATTCTCTTTGGTGCTTGACTTTGCTGTTCCTGTTGGTGTGCTTTTTGAAATTGTTGCTCCTGTTGAGGATTGATGGTCTCGTAGGGATTATAGGTTGATTTATTCGGAGTGGGTTTCTGCTGTTGGCGGTTGATCTTCTGCGTGTGCAGGAGGAGTTGGGCTTGATGGTTCTTGATTTCGGACTCGTGTTGTTGGACCTGTTTCTGCTGTTGTTGGATGGCTTTTTGTTGCTGCTGGACTGCAGCTTCCTGCTGTTTCTTCTGTAGCTCTTGATGCTGCTTGGCGAGCATCTGTTGCTGAAGCAGAGCTTGCTGCTGCTGAAGCTGTTGGTGCTCGAAAGCATGCTTTTGCTTTTGCGTTAGGTATTGTTGACCATTTTTCTTTTGGGTACTTGGGCTGAGATTAGCGTTACTACTACTACTACTGCTACTACTGGTCGTGTGCGTCGTAACGGTTACATGTGAGTTGGTCACAGCCAGAGTGCCTCCATTTTGGAAATGTTGCTGCTGGAAGGATACCGCCGGTTTAGAACCTGTCTTGGTCGGATCTTCCGGTTTCGGTTGACTGTTTTGGGTTTGCTGTTGCAGGGTGAACTGCTGCGGCGAGAAGGACCCGTCGTCTTCTAGTGTCGGTAGAACGGGACGATTCTGACCCGAATCGTCCTTCGGATTTTCTTCGTAATCTTCATCGTCGTATTCGTATTCTTCTTCCTCTTCCGGTGTTTTCGAAGTGGTAGTCGAATAGGAGTGTGTTGGCGTTTCCAGTGTTGTGGAGGACACGATTGAACTTCCTTTACTATTGTTAAAGATAAATCTACGTGATGGCGTTGTCGTTGTTGGCTTTTTGGTTGTTGTGGTTGTGCTGGTCGTCGTTGTGGTAGTTGACGTCGAAGTGGAAGACGGACTGCTAGCACTACTGGAGACCTCCTCCGAGCTGCTCTCTAAAGAGATTTAAAGGCATTTTGTCAATAAAAAAAACCCACTGATGGATAATAGATAGAACATACCTTCCGGTGCCGGAATAATCGTATTTCCGTACAATTCCAAATTTAGGTAGTAGAATCTCTCCGACTTGGTGCAATCGACTTCGTCAACGCGTTCGCACACACGTGTCTCTTGGTCAAACACGGTTCCATTTAGGCAGAGAAATTTTATGTCCATCGGTTCGTCACCCTGACCGATGGTACACACGTGGAACATTTGACACGACGCTTCCAGGTCGGCATAGTAACCACCGATCACTTTCCCGGCGCACGTAAAGTTCGTTTCCGGCAGGTTGTCAAAGTCTAGATACTATAATGATAAAAAATATTAAAGTAATTACTGAGCATTAAAATATTATTCGATAAGTCCAACTTACACCAGGTTCCGCTAAGCTTCTTCCGCAGTAAAGAAGCGATAGTACAAATGCAATGAATGTCCCTAGAGAAAGGATTTACTTTTTAGCAAAACTCAAAATCTCTATCCCAACTGATTTCCACTTACCTTGCGAGAATGACTGCAAGATCTTGAGAACCTTCATCCTAGATCGGCGCCGCATCTGAGAAAGAAATGAGAAAACAAAATCCTGATTAGTTTCGCTTCCAGTACGGATAGGCTGTGGTATTCAGAGCACGCAACCTTGGCAGCAAGGTGAGAAATTCCAGAGCCTCTAAAACAATGCGTAACAACCGGATCAAATTTCAATAGGTCAACCTGCCAGCTCCCGTATTTGCGTATCGAATTCGATTTCGCACCACAACACCAGTGCCGGTCGGTACGGCACCCATCTACCGCAATTCAGTACGATTGAAATGAATGAAAGGCAAGGTAAACCACTTCCCCTCCAGATCCAGATCATCGTTCGGATCGAAACGGGTCTTCCCTTAACGTAATTCAATTAATTCGAAGAATCGAAATTTTCCCATTGATTCATTCATCAACGCACCTGCCCTCCTCGCTCGGTTCAGAAGAAACCCCAGGACAACGTGCTTCCCTTGTTTCCCATTCGATCAGATTCAAATCAGTTCCCATCCCTATCAATGACGTTGGTGGAAAGGTGGCGAAAAAAGAACCGACCAAGGCGGTTGTAAGCTGATACACATTAATAATCGATTGGATTCTGTGGTTTGCAGCTTTTTCTACACGGTGTCGGTCGGTCTCCTGGTTATTTTGCCTCTGTTCGGCGGTTCTTCGTATTTCCTTCCGATGTTGTTTTTTCTGTCTTTCTTTCTTTCTTTCTTTCTTTCTGGTCTGTCCTTCTTGATTTTCGTAAGATCGGGGCTAAGGCGGAGGTGGTGAAAACGGTTGAACGATCGGTAGCAGAGAGAATATCTATCGTCCATGCGGTCCTATTGAACCGAAAATGTGGATAATCGATGCATTAAGATAAAAAAATAAATGAATGAGTAATTCCACTAAATGGACAAAAGAAAGCAAAGTGTAGACAGTGATAAGAAATGGAGTAATTTTCAAATTTAGTTTCAACATTGTAGGATTTATGTATGTAGGGAAGATGTTCCTATACTAACGACTGTTTCAGAAAGTATAAGTACTCCTTATTTTACCGGTCACTTTGAATATAATGAAATATTTCAACATGTTTTGGCTGCGTCCTTTTGTTTGCACATTTCTGAATGACACAGCATCAAAAAAGTGCTGAGTTTTGTGTTACCTATCAAAATGCGCGGTCTTACTCCGGAACAACGAAAAAGTATCGTGCACAAATGGTGCACTGTGAGCGGACTCTCCTTGAGAAAATTGGCCAAGAAAGAGGGTGTAAGCGTCAGAGCGGTACGATCTGCGATTCGAAAATATAGAGAACGTACACTACGTTTGAAGATGCGCCGAAGAGTGGTCGAAAATCCGGTCCTGTTAGTCCGGATATCGATAAAAGATCAGGGATGCCTACAAGCGAAAACCAGCGACTTCCGTTCAGGATGTTGCGAAAAAACTAGGGACCTCGTCGAGTAACGTCAGGCGTGCCAAAGAAAGACTTGGGCTACAAACATACCGGAAGCAGAAAAAACCCAAAAGGACCCAAAACAGGCCGCGTCCGTGAAACCACGGGCCCGCAAACTCTACGATTCGTTATTGTGTAGAAATTCTGGGTGTATAATAATGGACGATGAAACGTAAGTGAAACTAGATTACAAAGCGCTTCCCGGATCACAATTCTATACTGTAAGCGAAGACAAAGAAGGTTATGGTTTGGCAGGCAATATGCGAGTGTGGTAAAACATCTAGTCCGTACACCACAACGGAGACGATGAACACTCAGAAATACGTTAAGGAATGTCTCCAGAAGCGATTATTGCCGATGATCAGGCAGAACGATGGTCAAGTAGTGTTTTGGCGTCAAGTGTCGCCTTTGATTTGGCGTCGTGTCATTACGCAAAGGACACTTTAGAATGGTACAAAAGTCAAAATGTATGTTTCGTGCCGAAAGACATGAATCCGCCGAACTGCCCGGAGGCACGGCCAATCGAGACTTTTTGGGCTTTAACCAAAGCAAAGCTTCATAAAACCAGCGGACGACATCCAAAAATTTAGAAAAGATTGGCAAAAACTGGTCAAAATGGTGGGAAGTACCAGTGTGCAGAAGCTAATGGGTCATGTTCGAGGAAAAGTTAGGAGTCTTGGCTATGATTAAATATTTTGATTAAACGAGAGTAAAATATCATATCAAACACAAATACAAATATGATTTGCCAAATAAAATTATTAAAACTAAAAAAAACATGACTTTTTTATTATTTTGAAAGTGTGCTTATACTTTCTGGAACAGTCTATAATTTCATCACTCGCAATTCATCCTACTGGAAATCGAAGGATTGAAGCTCGAGTGGAACAGTTTTTCATGTTTGTGTTTGCTTTTAAACCTAAGCAATTAATATTACGAAAATAAACCAATCTATTCACTCTTCGATCTCCTCAATAAGTTTTAGATGATTGTATCACTGTAAAGGAGATTATATTGATGAATAAAAATGAATTTTAGCAAAAAACAACATTTAATGTTGTTTTCCTACTTAGGACCGGGACTTATTGACCGATGTGTTACATCTCAAGCAATGTTCAAAGATTTTAAAGCTTTCAAAATGTATAAATCAAAGTCAAAAGTACGCTAAAATGATTTTTGGTATGTTACATCTCTAGCTACATATGTAAATATGTTGATAAGTACGATATAGAGTGTATCGAAAAGAAGTTGAAAACCGTTTAGAGTGCTCCTATTCACACACCTACCTATAAATAAATCGATTTACCTGTATTCGACGTGTTATCTGTCAAAATTCAGATCAGGACTAATTTATTTGTTGAAATTTTTATATTTCTCTGATGTCTCAAATCGAAAAGTAGATTAAAATGTGTTACGATGAACATCATTAACAAGTGCGGGGAACAGTACGCGTTTGATGACCTGCCGGGAAGAGGAAGACAGCCCGGACCAAGTGACTCAATTTTGGACCGGAATGTAGTCAACCTTACAAATCGAAACAAATCAGTGTCGATTCGTGATTTGGTGAAAGACTGTTGGATTGCTACAACGGATTAAGAAGCGCAGGAATCTAAAGACATAGCAGAAACAGAAAAATTCAAAACAAAGTGCCGAACAAAAATCCAGAGCGAAATGCAGGGCCCGGATGTTGTACAAACTGATTTCGTAACAACTGCCAGAGCCACTGTTGCTTCCAGAGCCACTGTTTTAAAGCCGTGGGTGAGGATGTTATTGACCACGTTAAGTCAATTCGGTCAGAAGGTGTTTGTATGGAAGGATATTTGTTCGCGTGTTATTCTCCCTCTCCACCAAAGAAACAATTAATGCCGATGTTTACCGTGAGCAGTAGTTCAGAAAAAGATACTTCCACTGTAGAAAAAAACACAGTGTCACCCCCTTGATTGGACATTAGCACACTACGCCAAATCAACAATTAAGTGGTTTCAAGAAAATAAAGTAGGTTTCGTTGGGAAGAATGTCAATGAAACGAACTGTCCACGGTTTCGTATTATTGAACAATAGCTACTGGGCTTTTGTCAAGGGTTTTTCTTTTACTAAAGGGATGGTAAGTATTCTTAGACCATCCCAGAGTTCAAGAAGAATTGAGCTGCTACTCCAAAAATTGTGATCAAACAATTCCAAAACTTCATAAAGGAATCAAATCTTAACTAAGAGAATACTTTGAACAGTTCTTGTTTCATTTATGATGTTTTTTGTTATTTTAACAAAATGAGAATTCGAAAAAATGTGTTTAACACGTATTTCCGATACAGTCAGTATGTAGGGTGGAGGTACCTCCACCCTACCTGGAGTGGTACCTGTGTGAATTTTTTCATCTGTATAAACATATCTCAAATTTACATCATTATGGACAATTCTCCCGCTTTAAAATAACAGTTGTTTACTCTAAGTTTGGACAATATCAGCCGGAAGAACATTTCTCGAGTACTTTTTCAAACAGACGTATCTGATTTTGTAAACAAAGAGGGGAAGTAAGATTCAAGCTTAAAATTCTTGAAACCCTTAGCACTTTCATTCAAACTAGGGCCACCAACACAACAAATAACATTTCCCTAACATGAAGGTGATCCGTGAGCGTGCTGAGAGTTTGGAGAAATGTACGTTTGAATCTTACTTCCCCTCTTTGTTTACAAAATCAGATACGTCTGTCTGAAAAAGTACTCGAGATTTACTCAGAAAGGAAACCTACTCTCAACTCTTGTCTTGGGCCTTATTCAGCTCTGCTACGTGTTCCTGGTTGCTATGGCACCTGTTGTTTGTTGAAGAGAATAATGATTTTACGAGGATAAGGAGTTTGAGAGTAAGATTTACTTTTTATTTTTCGACGGCGTGCGTTGTTGATCTCATCTAAAATCTACGGAAGGGTTTCTCGTTTTTTCTCGATATTATTCAGCTCCTTCGCCTATTGGGTTTGGCCAATTTTTTTTTTAAAATTGACCCTGCATTTAATGTTGGCCCAGAAATGCTCGATTGACTGTAGCGGTGTAGGGGTTATAATGGGTAACATTCGGAGGGTTCGTGTTTTTCGGCACCACACCGATATTCAGGCGGTCAATTTTTTCCAACGACCTTTTGGAATATTGAGCCAATGCTTCTGGACGAAGGCTCCGTATTTACAGCAAGTCCCGTGGAAAACAACAGTGCTTTTGATATCTTTTTTTCACTGATGGTCTGCTGCAGGAGAACATTTTTCGGGAATTTTGTATGACTTGACATCGCTGTTCATCTCCCCTCTCGAAGATCATGGTTGTCACCTTGTCGTAGGTGAGAGGGCTAATCTCATGCAAAAGGCCAGCATGGGAGACCAAGAACATGATCAGCAGTGATAGTATCACACTATGCTTTCTTTAAATTGCCACGTCGTAGTACGTTTATTTGATGGCACTGAAACAGGTGCGATACTGGCGGGTTTAACCGCAATTCACTCTTAGACGAAGCTTGGAACAATCTACATATACCTGATATCAAATAATTTAGGGAAACGACAAAAAGTCCCCTTTTCATGAGGATCGCAGCAAGCCGTGCTTGGAAACTGACGTGTTTTGTTTTTGCTGCATCCTTTTCGCGAAAAATAAAATCAAAAATATATTCGTAGTTCAACCTAATTGAACAGTGAAATCATAAGATCTCCACGTGTTTTGTGTAAGATGTAGTGAATACAATCGATTCCCTCCCGAAATTTGTGATGGTCGGTAGTTTTTCCCCGTTTTTCTGTTTCTTGTGCTTTGCCCCGCACCCGGAGGAAGAGTTAATATCAGCTTAATTGTGTTTGTTAGTGCGATTAATATTGTGCCACGCGGAGAAAAATGATTAAATTAGAGTACTTTTCCGCTTTGTCGCGAGTGAATTGATGATTATAAGCAGATTAGAAGTCGATATAGAGTCGCCTCATAGCGGCGGATTTTTATTATTGACAGAGTGTGGAGAGAGAAAAAAGAAAACCAGTGCAAAGTAGCAAACGGCCATTTGCTGGTCACAAGCAAAGAACGAAGCTAACGCGCATGCGTGCGTGAGTGACTGGCATATAATTTCAGATGTACAGATGGAGAGCTGTGAAGTTTTATTTTCTTTCGTTGCACAATGATTCTGATTTTCAAGTAAATTTTTTTCTCAGAAGTGCTTTTTTTACCTGTGATTTTCGTTATATTGCATTTGTGCGCGAAGTACTAATTGAAGGATGGTGTGAAAATATTTGCCGAATAACGGAGTGTAGAGACATAAAAGCCTCCTTTAGCATCACAGGGAAGCCGTCCAAATGAAGACTGTATATTACCAACAAATTCCGGGCCAGTCTCCTTGACTATTGTCTTCCGGCACTGCTTCTGGGCGGTAGCCTGCTGTTACAAGGCACCAGGCTTGCATCTGCACTTCCGCATGACAATATTTATGGACTGGACGAACTTTTTGACGGTTGGTTTGGTTTCACGACCCTCACAACCCAAGGTACGGAAGGATTTCGTCACCCTCCCCTGGACGTTCCGGTCGAGCGAGAACGTCGTATAGACTGTTCCGAAAAATATAAATACACTTTCTTTCGCAAATAGGCGAGTTCTCTAACTTTTCCTTTAACACTTTTCATGAGCTTCTGCACAGTGCTTTCTCCTACCATTTTCACCACTTTTGGCCAATCTTTCTTAAATTTTTCAACACTATCCACTGGTTTCATGTGTTTTCTCAGCTTCGCCTTTTTCAAAGCCCAGAAAGTTTCGATAGGGCGAATCTCTGGGCAGTTTGGTGCATTCATCTCCTTTGGTGCAAATACGACATTGTTCCTTTTGTGCCACTCTAGTGCATATTAAGAGTAATGGCAGGAAGCAAGATTAGGCCAAAAGATTGTAGGCTTGTTATGCTGTTTGCTCAAGGGTAGCAACCTTTTTTGCAGACACCGTTTCACGTAGATTTGACCATTTATTGTGTTTGTCGTAATGAATGGACGAGATATATTTGTACATCCGCATATGGCCTACCACACCATTACCTTCCCGACCAGAGAGGTATAACATAAAAATAACAAAATAATAACAAATCTTGTTACGACTAACTGATTTTGATACAAATCTGTTAAATACGTTTTCATCTAGTTAATTGTTCAACATACTTATAACAAATTAAGATATAATGCCCTGGGAGGCACAATCTGCGTAAAAAATAGATTAATTCTAACGATAACTGATATGATTTTGCTAGATCGTAACAAAACTGTTACAAAGTTTGTTTTGTTTATGTTATATCTGTATCATAGTTTGCTATAATTTCGTTACCTCTTGAGGACTTTTTGTTACAATTTCTGATATTTTAACAACATCCGCGATCTAAATTATAAAAACCTGTGTTATAAAAATAGCGTAACTGAATAAGAAAACTTGAAATAATTTTGTTGTTTCCTTCTGGTCGGGTTCTTGCCGAATTTTTCGGTGTAAATGGCTTTTACTGATCCAGGAACATCCTTCCCCTTCGGCGAGGTATAAAGTTGTGGTTCCGACCGAGTTTTATAATCGAGTTTTATGTAGGTTTCATCGTCCATGATAACACAGCCCGATTTTTTGGTCAGCAGTTTGTCGTACAGCTTTCGAGCCCTCGGTTTCACCGATTCAGCCTGTTTGGTGCTTCGTTTTGGCTGCTTCTGCTTCCGACGAGTCTGCAGGCCCATTCTCTCCTTGGCACGCATAATATTAGTTGCCGAAGTACTTCGCTTTTTCGCCAGATCTCGGAAGGATGCTGAAGGATGACACTTGAAATAGTCCCCTACCTTTCTGTCGATTGACGGGTTAGCGGGACCGGATTTTCTACCTCGTTTCGGGGAAACCACGAAAGAGCACTGTTGTTGATACTTCCGTAATGCGGTTTGAACTGCTCCAACGCTCACACCTTCTTCCTTAGCCAGGTTTCTGATCAAAAGACCACTGACGGTGTACCGTTTGTGCACAATCCGTTTTCTTTGCTCGGGAGAAAGAGCACGCATTTTAAAACTTTATTGCGAAAAATTGAAAAATAATAATAATAACAACAACAGTTTAATTTGGATGTAAACAATGCAAACTTTTAAACGCAGCCAAAAGTTGGTTGAATACTGCATGAATTTTTAATTGACGGTTAATCATTAGTATATTTATAGTTATCGGAACAGTCTATATGGCTGGAATCAGGCTTTTTCTCGTTGACCTTTCCTGTATCATGGAAAAGCGATGATCGGTTGTATTGTATCAACACGAACTGCCCCGCGATGGCAATTTTCTTTACCCCGAGGTACAGGTGGTAGTAAAAACAAACTATCGAACAGAGGTTTATTCTCTGCTGTCGCCAGGGCTTTTACAAAACAATAAACAACTGACGTCAAAGTTTGCCTGTATACAATAGGAGTACTATGATAAGCGATGAATTCATTACCAGGTAGCAGGAAAATCTCATTAAAATTTAATGAGAATTATTTAATAGCGATTGAAACTGTCCCTTAAAAAAAACATACGTTATTCTGTCACTGATGTCGAATTCATTCCACAGAACAAATATACAAGCCGAGAAAAAACCGCGTTTTAAGTTTGCTTAGTACTATAAAACGAGGTAACATTGATCACTTTTTCCAGTATTTCATGAAGATTTCGTCAATATAGACCAGCTTTGCATGTATTATAATTTTGAATCAAGTAGGTATTTTGTATCTGTCAATCTGCATAATTGTCATGTAGGGTGTTATAATTAAACACAATTTTAAAATATAAAATTTGATCCTAAGGTTATGGGGTAGCATTGATCAACACTTTAAATGTCTTACAAGTGAATTTTAGGAAAAGATATTAAATAGATTTGGGTTCTTTGAATCTGAATTTGCTATGAAAATGCTCATATGAAGCACAATTTCTACAGAAACTAGAAGTAGTTCTATGGTGGTTCGAGACCCCTCCCTCTTCAGGAAGGTGGGGCTCTCATACAAATGAAACACAAAGTTCAATCAAACATGAGAATTATCCAGGCAACTAAAACACAAAATGTGTATTTCTCGGGTGAGAAACACGGTCTGATAGAAGTTTGAACCCCTTCTTAGTCAAGAAAGGGGGATGTTTGAAATAATCTCAGTACTACATTATGCACAAGAAGTTAATCTAAGGTTATGCGAGAGAAAATTACGTTAAACTGACAGGATACGGCGTAGTTTAAAGATTAAATTTTTGTCTATGAAATGCTTCTACACAGAAAGAAAAACCATGGTAGAAACTACCGACCGAGGGTTGAATTAAAAACACCAACACAAATAAAAACAAAAATAAAATTAAAAAAAAGTCACCCCTAAGCAAACGAAAATATTTTAACAAACTCATTCTGAAAAACAACCATAAACACCCCAGTTCTATTAAATTTTAATATATTTAGTTGCAAGCGTAGCAACGCTCTCTACGGGCACGAGACGTGGACGATGCTCGAGGAGGACCTGCAAGCACTTGGTGTTTTCGAACGCCGGGTGCTTAGGACCATCTTTGGCGGCGTACAGGAGGATGGAGTGTGGCGGCGAAGATGGAACCACGAGCTCGCTGAACTCTACGGCGAACCCAGCATTCAGAAGGTCGCGAAGGCTGGAAGGATACGGTGGGCAGGGCATGTTGCGAGAATGCCGGACAACAACCCTGCAAAAATGGTGTTCGCCTCGAATCCGGCCGGTACAAGAAGGCGTGGGGCACAGCGAGCACGATGGGCGAACCAGGTGCAACAGGATCTGGCGAGTGTGGGTCGTCAACGAGGTTGGAGAGAGGCAGTCATAGACCGAGTATATTGGCGAAATGTTGTTGATGAAGTCATATCGTAAATACGATGTATGGCTATTTAAATAAATAAATAAATAACGTAGCAACGCTCGCAGCGGGTTCAGCTAGTATTTAATTAAATGCATGATTTCGTCTAAATATAAGCAGTTATTTTAAAAGCCAAGGGAATTTTCACAGATAACCGTGATGCCATTTAGCTAGACAAAATCAAACCGCTCTGAAAATATTAACATCAGTCAGTACAATATTATGATATTTTGTTGGAATGTTATAATGTATACTGAATGCCTGAGTTATAATTTTTGCAGTAGGATCAATTATTATCAGAAGCATATTAAATCATACAGTTGAAGTCACATGACAAAATCCTGTCAAGATTATTGTTGATTTCTTTCAGAGAATTTTTATTCGTATCAACATAAAATGCAACCTAAAATTATCAATGTTACCTCTTTTTACGGTATCACTGATTCTAGTGTAATTGAACAACTGTTTTTGTTACTTTTCCAAACATTATCAGAACAAACTTTTTAATCATTTTAATTTTTATATTTTTTAACTGCGTAACTTATATTACCTCGCAAGAAATGATTACCGTGTAGATAATACGCCTCCGGATCTCACGACTGTTATCATTTTTAGCAGTAACCAGTGAGCCGAAATAGACAAATTCGTCAGTTTCCTCGAACTCATGTCCATCGTTCGTTACACCGCTGTCTATTAGGGCCCTGTCGTGCTCGGTTCCGCAATGCAGCATGTACTTCGTTTGGAACGTATTTACCTTCAACGCAATCAACAGTTTACTGAGTGTACTGCTCAGTAACCACATGGAACGTTCTTCCGATTATGTCCACGTCGTCAGCGAAGCAAATGAATTGACTGGATTTATTGAAAATCGTGCCCCGCATGTTAAAGACCGAACGTTTTATAACACCTTCAAGCGCAATGTTGAGCAGGAGGCTCGAGATTCCATCACCTCTGCGAAGCCCCCTGCGGGATTCGAATGATCCCGAGAATCCACCCAATATCCTCACCAACAATTATCATATATGAAAGCAAAAATCTCAAGAAACAACTGTGGGAGTGCATTCAGAACACTGAGAGCAGGTAATGCGCTAATTATGATAATGTATAAGCTTGAAATCAGTGCTCCTTAAACAATATAAATTTCAGTACCTTAAAATTGCTGATTTTTACGTAGAAACCTAATGTCAGCTGACATTGTAAGAATAGGAATTTCACTTGCCTCTGTGTCAGTGTGATCGAATCAGGATCTACTGAGATTTAAAATACGAAGAGATGAGAAATTATCTGCTTCTGACAAACTTCATCAAAGATCGTTACTTCCGCGCATGGGAGAATACAAAAAACAACAATCAATGTGTAGAACTTTGTCTAGTTATATTTCTAATGTTAGTAATGTCAATAGCGTACCACCTGACATCACGATTGCCACAAATTGCAGTGTCGAAAGCAAATTCCAGTTGTGGACAATATCAGAAGCAGATTGACTTTGCGGACAGCTCGCAGCACTGCTTGAAATTTTAATAAAGATGTTACAAAATTGGTAGGTTATTTCTTGGATCACTAGTTTGTTTAAGAAGTGCTGAACCCGCCCTAGTAGCACACATGCTGCAAACCAGTTAGAAAATCTTCAATGTCACTCAATCGAGTCACAATCGCTGCAACCAATTGTGCTGCTTGGGCGTTTTTATTTCTACTGAAATAACAAATAGAAGGGATCACCAAAGAATGTTCTAGTAAAAATAAATTGGAATTAAGCATAGCATGGATTTAAGAAGCAGAGAGAAAGCAAAATATACAAAACCATGTATTGCCAAAATGGGAATACTTTTCCCTAACCATTTCACCGTAAGTAACGTAACCTCCTCGACATTTAAAACAAATAGATCAAGAGAGTCAAAAGTGCGCCGAGGTGTGTCGCAAGATGTTAACCTACCATAACTTCCTGTATTTATGATCGGGCATTTACACATGTCGGGTAGCCTACAGAAAAGGGACAAAAACCATTGTACTGAATTTCTGTGGCTTTGCCGAGGTGGCCGATCGAGCAACGAACGACAAAGGAGCAAAGCATAAAAACGAGGATCGAGGCGAAAGAGTAGGAAGCCAAAAACTGTGATCTCCGGCGCTTCTCGCTCATCACGATTCCGAGGCCAGTTTGTATCGGCGCGAAGAAAACCGCGAAAAATGCCGGCTGCCTTTTTTGCTTGGCTGCATGGTCGGCCCGGGCCGTTGTGAATGAACAATCTCAGCAGCCATGCATGGGCGGGTTGGAAGGGATCTACGGCCGATTTTTCCATTTTCGCCTCTTTTTCAGCCTAGGGTAATGCGATCGCCGTGTGTATTACCGGTATCGATCGGCGGACGGCGCGTGTTGGTATTATTTTTTGAAGGAATAGGATCTCATTGTTCGACGGAAGCATGAACACGATTATTGTGTTCACCTGCTTTGATACATTTTGTTTTAAATCTGAGCGTCAAGGATGAAAAATGTATGGGCTTATGATTCAGTTTTTCGCAGTATGCATATGACCCATTAGAGCAGGTGAACAGGAATGAATGTAAACCGCAACCCACATATAAGCCAAAGTAATGATAACCACCACTTCAGGATGCCAGTAATAATAACAGAACTGGTTAATCTCGCTACTGGATCGAACCACCACTGGCACTGGAAACTGTGAGATTGAGCTTTCTCTCACCGTTCAAGTGCCTGTGATCAAACGCATGAAGGTGGCTGGGGGGAAACTCAAGCTTTACTACACACTACACAACTCAGAAGTATGTTATTTCACCTGGGTGGGAAAACAAACTTCCCATGGTTTCTGCTGTGCCGAAGGTAGGTGTATTTACGATAGAATTTAAACCATCGCTAGAGAAGATGGACTACGAATGCATGAGATAAGTTGGAGCTCAAGCTTGCGACTCAATAATTGATCTAAAAAGTTAACTTAGCATCACGCTATATACAAAAGTATTTTTCGAAGACCTTTTCCAAAAGTGAATTAAATTTCCTCGGAGAAAGGGTTCATATTATAAAACAAGTAATAAAGAAGGATATCACTGGAGTGAAACGCGATTGAATTTTAGATGCGTTATAATTGAATATCATTGATCTCACCCTGCAGCTACCCATGTAGCACTGAAGACATAAATTTGACTAGTTTTGTCATGAATGTGTATGTGTACGTTGCAATTCGAATCTAGATTTATTCATCGAACAATTTATTTGTCTTGAATGTGCTTGGACATATTCGTTTGCTGCTGATACCTGTTTGCATGTTTTATAACTTTTACAACCAGGACTGGCAAATGTCATTTTCAATGAAAAATCTCATGCGACGTTTATCGAAATACATCTCACAATCTCATCGGGTGACGAAACGATGATTGAGATTTCTTCAAAATGTCATCGAGTTTTTCATAATGATAGAAAGTGACTTTGTTTTGGTCATCGAAATTACAAGCACGTTTATTTATATTATTGTTACTTTCGACGCAAACCTTGAAATGTATTTTTCACTCTATCCATTACATATGGTTGCTTGGCTAATTTCATATAGACTCGTTAGAGATTTGGGAGTCAAAATCCTATGAGAAAAACAAAATTCATGACTGCATAATGGTTGAGGAAGTTTATTACAGTTCGTTCTTTCTGACCATCAGTGTAGGTTGACGGCTGTGAGATTTGCCAGCGCTAGTCACTGCACATGTGGATAAACATAAACAAGAAATGAAATGCAAACATCAATAGAACTAGTTAGTTGGACGGAAAATGACAGTTTATGAACTTTTATATTAGACTAATAATTATCAAATATTCATGTTACATTCACCTTTGCCGCTGTAACATTCATGAACCTAATCCACTTTTGCTAGTTGGATGAAATATGGCAGATCACAGTTGCTAATTGCCTGTATGATTTAATATTATTTGTATTGTTGCAGTTGCTAGTATAATTACGTGTAGACACTTAGAACACTTTGACATACATCAAGGAACGTAAACAAAGTTTCCATGTTAAATTAAGTCTCCCGAAACCGAATCATACGCATCTCCACCAAATGTGTGCGACTGAATTGATTTTCTCGTTCAATCGTGCCTGTATCAGTCTCAGAACACCGAAATTTACAAGGCATTTTGGTAGTGCAAAAGTAAAGCCTGAAGCATAATTGATAAATGATTATTGAAATGCAAATGCTACTAATTTTAACCTATATTCTTCACCTTAACTCCGTAAAGTTAAAGTGAATATTTATTTAATTGCCACTCATTGTTGGTAATTAAGTTGCTGATTAGGTTTATGCAGATAGTGAATTTACACTTAGAAAAAAAATCATGTAAATTTTAAGCTGCTTGGATGCACATAAACGAAGCGAGCCGATAAACATAAATCTACGTCTATTTTTTTGTAATTACAAGACAATGAAAACTCAGTTGGGTAGTTAAAGTGCCACGACGTAAAAGTAGGCTATGAATCATCAAACTAGATTTTTGAAATTCTTTTAAGAGTATTGCATTCTAATGCTATACTTTCATGTAAAATGATCGAAACTACTTTTCTATCGATTTAAAATATCACGATAAGGCTGCTGAATGTATCAAAACAAAATTTCAGCCTAACCTATTCAGTATACTTAAGACTTGGACAGCACACATCAGTCGATTCATAGTAACTTTTATCAACCGCGTCAATTTTTCTGGAAATCTATATTCGTTTTCTAGTGTATGGTTACTATACATTTTATCCATGATTATTATTTTTTTTTAATTTGTGAAGAAGTGATTGTGACAATCTGGAAAATTACGGGTTTGGCCAATCTGATTCTTAAAAGGAATCGTTTAAAATAAGGGTCTCAATTTTTAATATTTTGGTAGAGGGGTGAATAAATAACCATCCAACTAATTTTCCAGATCCAGTGACTAGTTTGTAGCCAGTTCTGAATACATTGATCCGTCTTTTATCCGCATATTTCAATCCTGGATTATTTTTAATAGAGTGACAAGCGATAAAACCAGACGAGTATTTCAACGTGTACACCGAGAATACTGAAAAAATTAATCGAAAAAACTACCTAAGACAAGATCAAGTATCACGTAATGTTTAGTTCCAAGCATTTTTGCTCCAATTGTGTTGGCCTTCCGATAATAGAGAAACTTTTTGGGTACTACTATAGAATTGAATAAGCGCAGAAAATGAAACCTTGGAAACATAATTGAAGTTTTACACTTGTGAATTATATCGGATTCAAAAGGCAGTTCATGAACCAGATTCATACCATGAACTCTAAGCTTACTAGATTGATCTTTACTTTTTTAAAGATATTTTTTGTGAAGAATTCTCTCACGTCTCTCGCGTTGGGGGAGTTTGCTCATTTATACTTCCGGTCCGCTTCCTAGCATCACCCACCGATTACCTGGCGATCTGCCAAATTTTGGTAAACCGACTGCATAGAATAATCTCAAATTGTAATATTCCGCCCACTATATCACAAAATATTGCGAGTGGTTGAACGGACTGGAGATAAGGAAAGCTTTGGGTATAGGACCAAGTCCCCCCGGTTTTTACCAAATTAATGAGCGTAGGAATCAATAGAATCAATATCAGTTACTAATGCCCCAAGTAACACCACTTGTCATATTCATGTTAATAATACACGTTTTAGACCAAGCTCATGTTTTTTTTCTAACGTAAATAACTTAATTTCATACACGCGTATAACCGAAAAAGCGCAATAAATGTGGCATTTTTGAACATCTTTTAGGTCATACCAGATGTTTTGTAGAACATCCATAAGACAAATATTATGTTCTATGGATGCTTCCAACAGCATGCTTATAATGATATGTTTTGTCAAAGCAAGCACGGTATGAACAAAGAAAAAAAAATTTAAACAAGATTTTTTAATGGCGAAACGATATAGCTAATGGTATTTTACGCGTTAAAGATGATTGTTTATAACTTTTTCAAATAGGAAATTAAGAGTGCTTTACGCATAGAAGTTGTATCAAAATTGTATGAGCGGCTCAAGGTTAGCAGTGCAACTTTCCGTTTTACCTTCCCTAATTTCATGCGCCATTGATTGGATCAAAAAACGTAGAAGGTACCCAGAATAAATTATTGAATTTTAGTGAGATTTCTTTGTGGTATTCACAAAAACCAACATGGCGTTTTTCCAAGTCTTCAGTCCTACAGTACAAGTCTACAGTACGGGTAAAAACATTAGTAACACATTTGATTTTCAAATGTTCGTTTTTTTTCTTTTCTGCGTTTTTTGTTGTGAAATTGAACCGAGTAATGTCAGTATGAATGAAAATATAAACACAATTTTTCCATTATGTTGTGCGTAGGTACATCTCAAAAGACTCCCCAACAAATTAAGCGTAACAATTTATAAAAATAACCAAACAACCTCCTAAACTTTTGCTTTATGTTACATTTGAATAAACAACTATGCCCCATTTTGGCTTCTATTTGAATCAGTGAGTGGCATCACAATCTTACATTTAGGTAGTGTTTTTTTTTATTCCAGTATTTCAAATAAACCTATTTTCAGCCGTCACTGTATTGGATTCACAATCCATTCTGAATAATTTCACTATTGCATGAGGATGTTAAAAACATGTTTAAAATTCATCTTGAATGCTACCTATCAACATATTTACAAACATCTAGCATACACGCTATTTCCAAACAATCCAAAATGAAGTACGTTTGACTCAAATTAGTCAAAAGTATGGATACTCAAAAGTGAGTAAACATAGTTTGTAGTGGTAAGATGACAAACAGTCACCGATGTTTTCAAGAAGTAAAATTTAAGTTGATTGAACAAAAATAGAACAAAAATGTGTTCGCTGTTCTGGTACCACGTTTGAACCGAATATGTGTGGAAAAACATCCTCAAAACTTTTCAAGACCAGACATGTTTGGTATTTCATCCTCACGACTTTTTTACTACAAACTTCTTATATTCTTGTCAAAGAAGATGTTTCTGGTGTTACTTGGGGCTATGATAGACACCCAATCGGAGGGGTGGCCCAACTTGTCTTATCTCTATTTGAAGGATATCCACAGAAAAGAGGGCATGCCGCTGATCATGCCTAACCATTACCTACACAGGCCGAAAAAGCGATCACCATTATTTACGAATTTAAGATGATTAAGTCATGCCCGATTATTCGGGGTGTGGTGCAACTGGCGTTCGATCGTCTGTTGCTTGAAAGAGCGGTCCCATGCTTTGGCGGATAGTGCTAGTTACATACTTTCAGCGTATCGTCAACCAAAACGAACCCTGCTGTTGACCTTTTTCCAACTATCCAACATCCCAGTGATTTCTCGTGGAAGTGCAGGGGATTTCTCGGCTTCCTTCAAAGTGAGTATCTCATCAACACGTTCCTTCCCATTTTCTACTTGACATTCGGGCACGGCCGACGCTGGTGTTGCGTCATAATGGGCCACCAGTTTTTACACATTGAGGATGTATGTTAGTCCCAAACATCATCTCTTGATTCTTTGTGTAAATACAGCCGATCTGGCAATAACGGAGTAGCATCCGTGCGTGGTCAATCATGCTCATGCTCATGCTCAATTCTCTCACGTCTTTCGCGTTACATCTTCGATTAGTTTTGAAAATGTGTAACCTTGATGGCGGTAACATATATCAAACATAAGACTGAAGCTAGTAGTGTTTGGTTGGTCATTAATGCGTCAAACACAAAATACGTGAGGGAAAGAGGCTCACGAGATGATAATGTTAGCCTCCCACGCGAGTTTAGATCGACGTTGATGAAATCGAGGCGGTCGACGAACTCGTGTATCTGGGCTTATTGGTAACTACGGATAACGAAACCAGCAGAAGATACAAAGGCGCATTATGGCTGATAATCGTGCCTACTTTGAAATTCAAAGGACGCTTAGACCGAACAAAATCACCGAACTACAAAGTTGGCCATCTACAAGACATCAATTCTAAACCGGTAGTCTTCTACGGCTACGAAACATGGGCGGCAATAGGACCGACGTGCCCTTGGTGTCTTTGAACGGAAGGCGTGCGATTTACGATGCAGTGAAGATAGAAGACGTGGAGAGTGCGACTGAACCACGAATTGCATCGGTTGCTGGGAGAACCTCCCTTCCTTCACACCGCTAAAATCGGTCAATTAAAGTTCTGTCCAGTTAGAATCCGGAATCACTTATTGTGTTGCAGCGGCACGGAAAGTGACCGCTGCAAGAACTCTTTTACAGCGGTTTGTTGACATAGGCGCCCACTTTCTGTGGTATAAATTCCACGGTGTTTCGTGCTGTGATTCAAAAGTTATTCTAGATGGAACCCGAGAGGAGAGAAAAAATTCTGCACACCCACGTTGATAATCCAACGTGGTCCGCAATAAAAATCGCAAAAACATTGAAAATCGCCAAATCAACCGTGTATGATGTGCTCAAACGTTACAGGGAGCGAAAGAACGTTGATCGAGTGCCTCAAGGTAAGCGTCGTAGTGGAACATATGACCGCAAGCTGAACCAGAAGGTGTTGAGAATCGTCAGAGCAAACCTTGGATTATCAGATAATGAAATCGCACAAAAATACGCTGCTGCTCGTAGTTCTTATCGAGCCAGCAAGCAACCAAACAGAACGTTGAAGCAAAGTTTCGTCACCAAAACTCGAGCTCGGAAATTGTACCAGCAGGTTTTGACGAAGCACCAAGGATGCCTGCTCATCGACGATGAAACCTACGTCAAAATGGATTTCACACAGCTTCCTGGCCAAAAATTTGACATGGCGACGACACGAAGAGATGTTCCTGCGACGTTTAAGTTTGCTTTTACGGACAAATTTGCCAAAAAACTGATGATTTGGCAAGGGATATGCAGCTACGGAGCAAAGACCAAAGTGTTCGTGACGACGTCAAAACAGGTTGAGTTTAGCAAAATGGAGCGAATTGATAAGGACACTACAGTTTAGATGATTCAAAAGTACTACGAGGGACTGTCTTGTAGACATATTGCTTCAATTGTGAAAAAATCGAAGACTGGTGTGCACAAAAACATCAAAAAGTTTGGAGTGGAGCATACTGTGGACGATCTGCCAAGATCCAGAACCAGAAGCGGCCCTATCAACTCTAGAGGTGGGCAATGCGCTCATGAACTGAGCTAAAGAACTAGTTCACCAAGATGAACGAGTGACCTAACGCTCTTTTTAATTGAGCAGTAGCACACCCGCTCACCTCACAAAGAAACTAATATGTGAGCTGGAGCGTGAACGGGGGCTATTTCTGTTTGCAATATGACAAGCGAGCGAGAGCGCGAACGGTAGTACCTATCCAAAATAGTTCACGAACTGAGCTGTGTTGTATACCATGTGATAGAGGCGCTAGAGCTATTTAACTGAGCGAAAGCGCCTATTGATATGTGCCTCCCGAGCTAGTGATCGACTGCTAAAGCTAGTTGTACTTGTTGAGTGAGTGAGAGCGGGAACGAGGTGGAAAGGCCCATCATCTCATTAAATTTTCTCCTAAACCAGAGGTACGTTCGAAACTGCCATAAAAAGAGCGATAGTGGAATCAAAACTCGCAAGCAGATGGAAATTTTTCATCCACGCCCTCGCTCAACATTGGTTTTCAATGATTCTCTGTGTATCTTTTACTATAGTTCTCTGTGTATGATCTACCGAGAGGTATCGCAGAGAACTGTGGAAAGGCTAACGAAGGGTATTCGTCAAAAAGTGCATCAGTTTCATATCTAGGAGCATTTTGATGAAAATTCTAGGAACAGTGTGGAACAACAGTGATTATTACACATAAAACCGTTTTTGAATTTGATTACTATTGAGAAAACATCTGCAAAACAATGTGTCCTCTTTATAAAATGAACAGTCCTTACGATGGAATGGGCATGTCGTAAGAATGTCGGACGACAGTCCAGTTAAAATGATTATCGATAACGATCCAACGGGCACAGGAAGAGTGGCACGCAATGAGCAAGGTGAATCGATCAAGTAGAAGGTGGCTATCGGACCCTTCGAAGACTGCGAAGCCGGTGAAGTGCATCCATGGACCGAATTTAATAGATACATTTTCTGAATACAGCAGAGGCCACCCTGGCCTAAGTCTGATTGGTAAGGTAAGATAACCAAAAAATAAAACCAATAGTATGTTCCATTAATCGTTTTTTTTGATATGATATGAAAACAAAAGGAATTCCATTATTTCACTTGTTGATTCAACAAAGAACCTATGGTTATTTGAGATAACAACAATAGAATTAGGGGGTTTCTATGTACCTCAACTAAGAAAAAATAACTTGTTTCCTGCTTAAATTTTTATCAATTGTCATTAATGGTTTTAAAATTTTCGAAAATTCTTACTATGTGGAAAAAATAGTAGCTGTATTTTAATGACAATATGCTTCTTTAATTTGTTTGATATGTAAAAATTTCATCGTCGACAATAGATTTTGTTGTTCTTGTATATTGAATGGCACTTGTTTGGTTATTTTTGTGCGGGTACTGAGCAGTGGGACTGACAATTTTTTGTGCTCAATAAATTTTCAAAATTTATTTACGAAGGTCCTCGTTGAGATCGACTGGCAAGCTGCTGAGGATAATCCTGCAGACATAGGTAATCCTTGTACTGATGGTGGATTCTTAGCACATTTCATCACCTCACATCACTTCATTTTTAAATTGATTTACCTTTCTAAACGTATACATAAATTTATTATGGAATCACAAACTGTTGAGATTTTGTTAAAAGCTTAAAACCTTTCTCATTCTCTAACATGTCCCAAAACACCTGATAATTCTTGATGGATCCACATTGGCTTATCAGAGGAATGAAAAAAAAAAAGGAATTCGGTGGGATCTTACTTTTAGGTTATAAATTTTTAGGTTCAAAAATGAAAAATGCTTGAAACTTCAAAAACTTTAGGTCAAAAACGGAAGGAGAAACATTGCTGATTTTCTGATGTGTTGTATAAAAAAGTATGAATTTACACGAGAACAAAAATAATAATAGATACAATGTTTTTCAATAATAATACCAACACATAATTTTTGCCATATGCTTCATAGCACTCATTAAAAAATTTCACTTCATGTTATCGAAAAGTTGAGCGGTTGAAAAGATATGACTTTTTAAAAACGGTCGAATAACTAGAAATGGTCAGTCTAATGTTACAAAAAAAAATGTTTCTAATATTTTTAAAAATGCAACAAAACATTCAGTTGATATGATCTCAGGCAATTTATTCTATTTGTCTATGAGGTTATCTTTATTTTTTGTTTTTTTTTCTTTCGAATATTGGAAGTTCAAAAATCAAAACCAATCAATGAACAAATTAAAATATTTCGCTAGCCTCGGGAAACCCGAGAAAGGGGACCATTTTTACATTTTTCCCCCAATTTTACATTGATTAAATTTCCTTCGTACCGCCGCTAAACATTATTGATACAACTGGAATTCGTCGTTTCATCAAGGGCAAACTTAATTCAATGGCCTATTTTACATTGAATAACGAAACAATTACTTTCCTCTAGAGCTATTCTGGGGAAGTGGAGAAGTAAACAGCTAGGGTTTATGATCCCATATTAATTTCATCGGCCCTAAATTTATCGAATCTATTTGAACTAAAATCCTATGATTTAGCATAGGATGCATAATGGAACATAAGGATTAATATAGTAACAGTATGCTAGTTTGATTAAATTGTTTAATTACAGTTACTGGTATAAATAAAAGCTTTCT
Source organism: Aedes koreicus (assembly GCA_024533555.2). NCBI lineage: Eukaryota > Metazoa > Arthropoda > Insecta > Diptera > Culicidae > Aedes > Aedes koreicus. The sequence continues at coordinate 146,662 of JAHHFK020004422.1, forward strand.
ACCATTCATAATTTTAAATTTTATTGGGTGAATAAGTATTTTTGAAAAAAAAATAACAACATTTATACACTGAGCGAACAAATCGGGATGAATTCATAGGAATATCGTATGGAAATTTGCCAGAAGATATTATTGCAAATTACATACGATTCCACATAGCCACAATCCCACGAGACTATACAGGTTTGATAAGTGATGTCAATTGAAAGTGTACAAGAGGCATGTTTTTCTCATCAGCATATCGTCAACATGGAGGTGTAGTATGTATCCCAGTTTAAAGTTTAAAGTAAATTGCATATAATTCTATTCACGATCCCTTGTTTGGCGTATTAGGTTCATAAATTACCTTCTTATCCAACTTTTGGTTGCTTGGATAATCTTATCCGAAAACCGCTATGAAATCGTCACTGCACTCAGCTCAGGGACACTTTCAAAAGGTAATGAACGGAAGTAAAATCGATTTGCGTTTTGTGAATTATTCACTGTTTATGCGAATAATATGTGAATAACAAGACAAGTTTTAAAATTTTCGCAAAATTAGATTTCAGCTTAGATTTCAAATGTCTCCCATTATTTAGTGCTCCGAAAACCATCTCGATCATCAAAACAGTATTCTCTAACTTTGTCAACTCTACTACATGAAATGCAACACCTCACCTCGCACCTGAGCATTCCATCAAATATCCTAAGTTCAAACGCATCCGCATTAAACTCCACGGGACAATGCAACTAACCTCTCGCCGATCGCTTCGTGCACCTGTAGAGACTTACAACTTACACTTGTTCTTCTGTCCGCGCAAGCGCACGTGCCGCACGAGCTTCTGCCAAAGGATTTCCCCCTTTCTTCCATTTCATTCTGCATTTAAGTTGCTGTCGTAGTCCAGCTGACTCTATCATTTACAGGTTTAACGTATTTTCCCCCTTCCTCCTGAATTATGCATGCTATCCCACTGCTGTTGTTCCTTACTCCAGGACGACCAAGCCGATCGGAGTGATCTAATTAAAATTTGAATTTTCAAATTTTTCGAGCGTTACTAGCCGAACGAAATCAAACGGACACTTCCTCTATATACTTTCCGCTACTGGACGACCCCGGTTTTTATATATTTTTCCGCCCCATAGCCGAAAACAATAAAGCCCGTGTGTAGTATTTGGCGTTCCGATGGTGTCTGGCTCGGTTGAATTTATTTATTTTGTTCATGTTGTGTCTTTTATTGTGCTGTCTGCATCCATTCTAGGTAGCCCGGGTGGTGGGGAGGATCGACTTTTCCTCCCTTCAATGTTTGTGTGTGCACCACCGGTAAAGGCTTCGCGGTTCGGTGACGTTCGTTCTCGAAAAACAAAAAAAAGCAAACTGAACCCCCTACCGATCGCTAGAGAAGAACGACGGCAAATGTATCATATAATTGTGTCCCCGGGTGGCGGAAGGGAAGCAATAGACAAAATGTAACATTTACAAAATAAGCCTAAATGCAAATTTAGACCGAATATAAAAGCAATAACTATTTTTGGAGACCTTTCCCAGCAGAGAATTTAATTTCCTCGGCGAAAGGGTACATTTTCTTCCTAAGGAAAGCAAAACAGAGGCGAACTCTAAGGAATTGCATATCCCGAAAATCGAAGCAAGTGACGTAAGGCAAGGATAAACGGAAGATGTCTGCTGTTTGGTGATATTTTATAAGGATGGTTCCTCGGATGGATGTGTGTTTTCTTTGAAACGTGAAATTGAGTGATTAGAATGGAAGTTAGAACATCAAACGTGTTGCATTATTTTGGATGTTAGTTAAATGGAACGAAATGTGAATCGGGTAATTGATAATTCGATAATTTCAGGTTGAATTTCCGAACAATACCGTTTTTGGTATGTTATACAGAAAAAAGATTTTTAAATAAAATTTATCAATCTTGAAAAGTGACAGTGGATATCTTTTCAATATTAAGTTGGGGATCTTTTAGGTGTCTTGGAAGTATTGATTGTCTGTTATATATGTTTTGTACTATAAAATATGTTATCGATATATTTGAGCAATTTTTCCGAATTACTACAAAAACTTATCTCTCATTCTGTCCGGAAATCAAATAAAAAAAGCTACAACATTTTTAGGTACCGTGCTAAATTTGTCCGCACAATTTGTCCATTAATCCCAACAGTTGTCAAAGTTTATAATCATAGTTTACCATGCATTTATCAGCACGGACATTTCAAAATAAGCTTTTGTCACCTTTAACAACCGTCACACGTGTGTTTAGTGTTGAAGAAATGACCACAGCACGATACCAGCTCAAGGTGTCGTGACTCCAAATAGTTCAGGTGGGTTTTTGATTCCTTTTAATAGGTCCTCATCAGAGGGTGGAAGGTGTTAATAATAGCATGTGTAAAATGTGAAAAATTTCATTACACACTCAAGTATCTGGCTGTGTACAATTGAGCATATAAAACGAATGACAACTTCCTCATTGTTTAAAAATTAATTAATCCAGTTTTGAGTCAAGAGTGGTCTTGAGTAAAGTTCCTTAGAAATGTTCACATAACTGCCGATAAAGAACTTGATTTAGTGCATTTTTTTGTTTTAGATTTTGAGGATTAACAATATTGCAGGCAATACCCGCCTTTGTTAGCATTTTTTTGCAATTTGCTGCGTCTTGCGAAACGAAAGACAATTTTACATGCAATAATGTTTGCATCACAAAGAAAATTTAATTTCTTTTTTGTGTATTTATATTTCTAGAGACTCAGTTGCCAATAGTCGATTTGACTCAGATAGATATTTCAACTTTGAGCCTATACAAATAGATGCATAAAAAAAGCGATTAATAAATCGATAACGCGTTTCAGAAGCTGATTTTTGAAATTGCTACACACGTACTAATCATGGAGAAAAACGTTAAATTGTTTGGATTGAATCCTGCTGATTAACAGCGATGATTGATACGAATTGGGTAATTGGCAAAATAGTATGCCACTCTACTGCCTATGATTGTTTAGTCGACGTAAAAGCTAAAATGAGCGAGATCCCCTTTTTGTTGCTACGCATTCTTTACCACATTATCCATCTGATCTGCATGTTAACATTTTTTTTTGTTCGAAATCATGTGAACAATATTGGAAAAATGGTTTGAAGTAAGAATATTCTATGACGTCCCTCCATCAAAGTGCAATTTAATGAAATTCCTTCCCCTTTTGGTTTTTTTTTTTTTTTTTGGGGGGGGGGGAAGGGGAGAAAAATTTTGTTCACCGTGTGTAAAATATTTTTGTATAAAAATCAAAATTTTTTTTTTTTTGGAAATTTTTTTTGTTTTTTTTTTTGTTTTTTTTTTTTTTTTTTTTTTTTTTGTATGGTAATTAATAAAACGCCAAAGTCACGAGTTCGAATCTCACCCCCGGAAAAGTTACGAAAATGCCCAAAAGCGGTGTTTGAGTGACTACGACGGAGATGAACCAGCCTAAGGCTGAAAATCTCGATAATCAAGGAACAAAAAAAAAAATTACAGCATATGTTTCGGAATAATCCGCCTTTAACCCTTTTGACTAGCTTCAAACGTTTTGTAAACCCTTCGTAAGCGGCACGCAACTTCCAACGGCATTTTGTCCCGAATTCGAAGGATTTGAACTGGACCAAAGTAGACACCTTGTGCTCGTTTATTTTCGACAGCATGTATGATCACACAAAATAATCCAAGGGGTGTAGATCTGGAAACTAAAAGGCCATTCATCCTTGGTAAAAAAAGTCGTTTAATTTTGCCACACGCCAGTATAGGACCAAATTCGCTGTATGAGAAGGCACTCCGTCCTGATGAAACACGTAATAATCCATCCTGTACATTCTTTCTAAGCTTGGCTTCACGGCATTCTGCAAAACTTCCGTTTTATAATATAACACGTTGATCTTAACGCCTTTCGCGAAGAAAACAAGCGGTAGCTTGCCGAGCTTGAAAATACCCCCCTCCCTCCCAAACCATCACGGAAGCGGCGCTTTGCAACCGTGGAAAGTTTGTATTGCTTTCTGGGATGTTTTTAGACCTGCACGCCTACAATCTGTCGTTTTGGACATTGTGAGACTGCTGCAGGACAAATAACAATCATCGGAATAGACAAAGTCTCGTCCAGCGTGTCGCGATAGTAGGAGAGTTGCTCTTTTAAGCTTTTTCTTCTTGGAAGATTCCAAAACTCCATGAACTGAACGTTTCTTGAAAGCTTGGTACCTCAAGTCCTGTTTAAGTACCTTGTGCATGGGTGATTTCAAGACATTAAGATCAGCGGCCATTTTACGTAAAGAGCGTTGTAATTTTGTCGAATTCGTCCCCTGACGGTCTTAATGGTTCGAACCTTCTAATGGTTCAATTTATAAAGATTATGATGATTTAATACTACCATCTATTGTAGTAAAGTAATTTTCCACAGCAGTGGAATAATCTGAAAAACGATTTGATCAGGATTCTATTGTTGGTTGTGATCATCAAACTCTTGTGTGGAGGGCCGGAAACGTTTGAGCGGGCTTGTAAGCAGAGACACTTACGCGAAACCTGTGAATTTAGGGAAGAGAATACCCTTCCAAAAGCAAGTTCACACTAGCAGCACTAGAAACGAGCCCTATGACGAAACAATATGAGGACTACTTCGATGCTAAGCGAACGAACATCGTTTACTCTCAGGCATGTTGAGTTGATTAGTGATTTGTCATAAAACGAATCCTAGTTCTAGAAGTAAATCAAAACAGCCAATTAAAAACAAGATTTTTTCGCAGACGACACTTCTTATCAAGATTTTTTTTTCCGTTCTATAGGAAAGAAATCAAACTGAACAAACTAGTCATCCGGTCAAACAACTATTCCGCAAGCCATAAATTGCCATAGTACCCTATTCAAGTAGCTGCGTTTGATAAAACGACATGTCGGCCACCGTCACAACAATTGATCCAGTATCGTGAGCGCTCGTTGGACTGCAATTATCGAAGCTATCGAAGTAATTTTCAAGATCTACATCACACAACCTACACCATTCAAGGGACTCTGTGCCCATTTTAGACCACGAAGAGACTCCAACCGTTCAGGCGTTCAACACTACACGAACTCAGACATCGAAAAATATTCACAAAATATCAATTGAAAATACCGTACACATCTAAATCTAAATCTTGAATAGGTAAAAACCTATAAATCTTATGAAAAACCTTGGTCTTGTGTCTTGCATCTAATTAGATTTCCTTGCATCACCTTCCATCGGTTCGCAATAAATCTAGAAAATCATCATCAATCTTCTCCAATTTATCTTGTAAGTTACTTATTATTCTTCCTAAAATCTAAAAATGAAAGAAAACAGAGTATTCATATTTTCACAATTTCGTGATACCCAGGAAGTTCTGATGTGACCAGTTTCCATCTGCCAGGATGTCACAACCAATATATGAACCACTTTCTTCCTATTGTTGCGGAATCTTTGTTTGTAAACAATTGACTGTTTGAATAATTTTAAATACACTATAGATTAATCGTCAATTTGAATGTGTGCAGTATTCAACCAACATCCAAATAGAACTCATGTTGTCATTTTCTCCAATATTTCGCTCGGAAGTTTAAAAATGTGTGGTTTTTCTCCCGTGCAAAGAAAATGACTTGTGCACAAATGGTGCACCGTCAGTGGTCTTTCGATCAGAAAACTAAGAAAGAAGATGTGTGCGTCGAAGCAGTTCAATCTGTTTCACCTGTGCATATAATGCACTGGTTTTATTTGCATGCACGTAAGCTATAATATGGTCAAAATTTGGTCAATATCAACTTGACGTATTTCTTTCAATTTTGCATTTAAAAAACCTGAACACCCCTCATTTTGAAGGTGTGTGTGTGTAGAATGTTGCTCCTATTTTGATTTTGGAATTCACTCTTCAGTTGTCAAAATGCCGTCCAAGCAAGAAGAGCAGCGTATCAAAATTTTGCTCGCGCATCGCGAAAATCCGAGCTACTCGCACGCAAAGTTGGCAAAATCGCTAAAAGTTGCCAAATCAACCGTTACAAATGTAATTAAAGTGTTTGGGGAACGTTTGTCGCCAGCCAGGAAGTCTGGATCGGGGGGAAATCGAAAACCGGAAGCCGCTGAGACGACAAAGAGAGTTGCCGGTAGTTTCAAGCGAAACCCTAACCTATCTCTCCGAGATGCCGCAAATAAGCTGGGTGTATCGTCTACAACCGTGCATCGAGCCAAAAAACGAGCCGGACTATCGACTTACAAGAAGGTAGTGACTCCAAATCGCGATGATAAACAAAATACGACGGCCAAAGCGCGATCCCGGAGGCTGTACACGACGATGCTGACGAAGTTTGACTGCGTGGTAATGGACGACGAAACCTACGTCAAAGCCGACTACAAGCAGCTTCCGGGACAGGAGTTTTATACGGCAAAAGGAAGGGGAAAGGTAGCAGATATTTTCAAGCACACGAAACTGTCAAAGTTCGCAAAGAAATATCTGGTTTGGCAAGCCATCTGTACCTGTGGCTTGAAAAGCAGCATTTTCATAGCTTCCGGGACTGTCAACCAAGAAATTTACGTGAAAGAGTGTTTGAATAAACGTCTGCTGCCTTTCCTGAAGAAACACGGTTGTTCCGTACTGTTTTGGCCGGATTTGGCATCTTGCCATTACGGTAAAAAGGCCATGGAGTGGTACGCCGCCAACAACGTGCAGGTGGTTCCCAAGGACAAGAACCCTCCCAACACGCCAGAGCTCCGCCCAATTGAGAAATACTGGGCTATTGTCAAGCGGAACCTAAAGAAGACCAAAAAAACTGCTAAGGACGAGCAGCAGTTCAAGGCAAACTGGCTTTCTGCGGCGAAGAAGGTGGACAAGGTGGCTGTACAAAATCTGATGGCAGGGGTCAAGCGTAAGGCCCGGCAATTCGGATTTGGAAAAGCGGAAGCCTAACTGAATATTTTTCCTGAATTTTATACTAATTGAACTTGAAAAAGAAATTTAATTTGATTTTTTAAATAAACGATTTCACCGATTTACACGCGTTTTCCCTTGACCAAATTTTGACCGTATCACCCTTTAGTAGGCTGCGAGTGAAAGAAGCGATTTCCTTAGTTTGACAGTTGCACCATGACGAAGTGGCATCGTATTCGTAATTTGTCCCACTTCAATCGCCGTTGCAGTGTCCCAGTGGACTGTGAAAAGGGTCTTACACCGAAAAACGAAAAACAACTATCCGCGAAGTTGGCCACAGGTCGTCCGAGGTCTGCTCGGATTCTGAGGGTTATCGCTGTCACATCAAAAGGAAGGTTCAGGTGAATCCAGTGCATTCAAAGAGAAAAATGGTGAATGACCACTGGATCAGCGACTTTATGGCAAGGAAGATCGTAAAGGAAAAGTGCGGGATGAAGTCGAGAGCACGAAAAAAAAACACAAACATGATTATCAACCACATCCGGGACTGGTAGGATTGGTGTAAGAAAATTTTTAACTTCCTCAAACGAAAAAATCCGGTATTCCTGTTCACCGACGAGAGCACCGTCGATCCCGTATAAAATTCCAGAACCGATCGCTATATTATTTCTCTCCCAGTAAAAGACGTGGCTGTCGAGCATTAAAACGTGCTTCTGACCCAGCATCCTGATAGCGTTATAGCGTTTGGATTGGTGGCTTCCGATGGCAAATCATTCCAGAAGGCAAGAAAAGTAAACACGGCGGTCTAAATTGGGATTTAAAGTAAGTATGTTCTTCTTGGATCAAAGAACAATGAGGTCCGAAACCAAATGTTGTATTTCAACAAAATGGGGCTCCGTGCCACTTCTCGAATCACAATCAGAAGTGGTTGCAGGAATATTTGGCGTTCTGGGCAAAGGATATGTGGCCGCCATCTAGCCCTGATCTTAATCCGCTGGATTATTCAGTATGGCGCATTATAAAAGCCAAGGCCTGATCTAATCGCCACTCGAGTACAGCAATCTTCAGACAAACATTGTACCTGCGTACAATTGTAACGTACCTGCAGAGAAATGGATCCAGGCTACATATGTACCCAAGTAGCACACAATGGTCGGAAATAGTTGCAGCAAATTGATTGTGACTTAATTGAGCCACAATGCAGTCGCCTCAACTGGTTTGCAACAAGTACTAGGGTAGGACCTGCCGTGCGTTCCGGAAGCGCTTCAAGTAGAAACTCGATCGATGATTAACACAGTTTAAGACTCTCAGAAACTCAATAGTGCAAACATTATCACGCATACGGTATGTGGTCTGTGAAAATCCGATCCCGTTGATCCTAAAATCGACAGGAAGGTAAGGGATTATTTCAAGTGACACCCTTCAGCATCACTACGAGATGAGACTTAAAAGCTAGGTACTTCGGCGACTAATATTATGCGTACCAAGAATAAAAAGGGCCTGCAGACTTGGCGAAAGCAGAAGCAATCGAGACGAATCACCAAACAAGCCTAATCTGTGAAACCAAGAGCTGTACGACAAACTGCTGACCGAAAAATTTGGCCTCGTTTTCATGGACGATGAAAACAACATAAAACTCGATTTTAAAACTCTGCAGCGACCACAGTGTTATATCAAGTCGAATGGGGAGGACGTTTCTGGAACAGAAAAAGCCATTTATACCGAAAAACTCGCCAATAAGATTGTGGTGTGGCAGGCCAAATGCGTATGTGGAAAAATATCTGGTCTATTCATTACAACAGACTCAATGAATGGTAGAATCTACCTGTAGGAGTGTCTGCAAAAAAAAATTGCTTGATGAAACAGTATAATCATACAGTATACAGCATACAATCTTCTGGCCTTGCTTCCTACCATTACTCGAAAAATGCAATAAAGAATACTTTAGAACGCACGAAACAATGTCGTATTTATGTTTGCATTTATTGTATACATTCATCCGACAGTAAGATCTTGATGAATAAAACTAAACTAAACAAGTACATATAGCACACAGTCCAAAAATGGGGAACGATAAAAAAAATAGCAATAATCAGTCGTGGCGATTCCGTGGGTGGTTTTGGAAAGCGTTAGTAGAGATGTTGAAATCGAACAGACCATAGTTTGCTTAGAACCTTCGACTTATCGAATCGACAAGTTTGTTCGATACGTACTATGTTTGTCTCGGTGGTTGGCGCAATAGCTCTCTAGATCGCAGCACTCATTGACGAGCATAGATGTTGAGCTGACTGAGCAATGCAGTACTGTCTACTTCAGACCGAACAATCTTGGCGCAGAGGGGGCGACCTCGGCGTAGAGGTTAACATCCATACCTCTCACGCCAAAGTCACGAGTTCAAATCTCACCCCCGGACAAGTTACGAAAATACTCAAAAAGGTATTTGAGTGACTACGACGGGAGACGAACCAGCCCAGGTCTGAAAATCTCGATAATCAAGGAACTAAAAAAAAAATCTTGGCGCAGAAGATGGCTTGGTTGAACTTGCGTCTACCCACACTAGTGGCTCAATACTAAGTAGAGCACAGCGATGTTCGTAAGGTGGAAGCCGTGGTGCATCGGACCACGGTAGAGTACGCAGAGCAAACCTTAGAAATTTACGCTGTACTCGATTCGTGAAATCCACACTGCATCATATAGTGACCAAATGGCAGAAGAAAACTCCAAAATAGATCTGATTAATGAGCAATACAAGGATCGTGAACAGAGAGGGTCGTCAAATTCACTTGGTATCTTGAAAATAAATCCAAGTTGTCGATTTGATCTATATACTATTTACGAATAGTGCATTTTGAATGTGAGTTGATATTCCAGCATCACACCCAAATCTTTGACATTATCAACTAGATTCAGTACAATGACAGTTATAGTACACAGAAAAAAATCTGAATGTTCATTATGATGTAAATATCAGAGCATTTAAAATCGTATATCCTTCCACACGGAGCAGCAACTTGCATGAAATAGTTGTAGTAAAGACGACGATGTTGTATACAACATTATCCGCAATGAAGGACATGTCCCAGAACTTTATACTATTCATAATGTTAATTTGTAAGTCTTGTGATGCTCCATTTATGTGCATGATATTAAACAGAAATTCACACAACTTTTTCGAGCTGTGTATAGTTTTGTATGATAGGATGTTTCATTCTCCAGAAGGGTGCGACGGAACATTTGGACAAATTTGACTGAGAGATGATTCAGTGCACATCAACTGATAAATACATTAAGTTGTGGTTGCAATTGAATACAGTCATCGGTGCTCCTAACGATTATGAAGATCTTCAAATCGTCTGCGTAGAACATCAGGCAACAGTTTTCGAGGATGTAGGACACATAATTGAAAAACAGTGCGAACAACAACGGTCCTAAGTTGCTTTCTTGCGGTACCCAACATCGAGGAATGAATATTAAACGAACAATAGCGATTAGCTGAGTACGATCTTAATCACCTACACATTCTCGAAGATACTCTTAATCGCTCAAGCTTCGATAACAGAATATCATGATTAACTGTGTCGAAAGCAGCCTTTGCGCCAGTGTAAATACTGTCAACTTGCCCTCCTTGATCGATTTTCAGGATACAGAACGATGGGTCTGCTGAGATATGGCTTGCAGCGGTCAAACATGATAAAGTGCACACTGAGTAGTTTATCATATAAATGATCAATCTTTATTTGTTTTTAAAGTTCATCGTCCACTAAACACAGGAAAATTATTTGATTTGGCTTCAGATTTTCCAAATGCAAACTATCGGGCTTACGTTTTACACCTTCTATCAAGTTTTGTTCCGCTGTTATATCCACTTTATTTGATGCCTAGAACTGTTTTTCACTTCCAACTGTTTTTTGAGTTCTCTTGAGGTTTCTCTTTACGATTGCCCAATATTTTTCAATTGGTTCCGGCGAGTTTGGAGGGTTTTTCTCCTTGGGTACGATTTGCACACTGTTGGCGGTAAACCAATCCTGAGCCATTTTTTCGTAGTTGCAAGAAGCGAGGTCTGGCCAAAACAACACGGAACATCTATGTTTCTTCAAGAAAGGCAATAAGCGTTTTTGCAAGCATTTCTTCACATAAATATCTTGATTGACAGTGCCAGTTGTCACGAAACTTTCGATTTTAAGCCCAAAAGGGGAAATTGCCTGCCAAACCAAGTTTTTTTGGGGAAATTGGATTTTTTTGGTTTCCTCCTGATCCCGGCTTCTTGGCTGCCGTCAAACGTTCTTCGAACACTCTTATAACATTCGTCACGGTTGATTTGGCAATATTAAGTGATTTTGTCAAGTTGGTGAGGGAATAATATTAAAATTTTGCTTATGCGCGTGCAAAATTTTGATACGCTGCTCTTCTTGCTTCGAGGCCATATTTACAACTGAATAGAAAATGGCGAAAACAAAATAGAGTCAACATTTTGTACGGATACACCTACCAAATTAGGGGCGTTCAAGTTTTTTAAATGCACGATTAAAAAAACTACGTCATATTTGAGTCGACCAAGTTTTGACCGTCCATCCTATATGCACGCAGGCATGCCTTCCTGACCAGCTGTTGTAGACGATTTCAGCTTCTTCAGTGCATCCTCCACCATTGCCAGACTAACATCGAAAATGCCAATGTCAAATGCATCGACAAAGACCTTGTTGCAGCCCCAAAATTAGATGTAGATGGAATCGCAGTCTGACGCTCGCAAAATGTGTACCAAACAGTTTGCACTTAGTTCCCGCAGATGAGGCAGATTGACCCTTTACCGTTGCGCTGAACTGGCTGGCTTGACGTGCCGCAAGGGCTCAGTAGGGATACTTTGTAGAGACCCGAAGCTAAGAGTCAGTTCTATTGTGGTAATGTCACATACTATTTTTCATACGGTATATCATTTCAGATCATCCATTTTAAATGATCATAATTTTAATTTTTTTTTTCTTGTGGCTACGATACATTGTCTAAACTTCCAGGTTTATAATGGATACGCAAGTCCGATTACATTTCCAGCATGATCAAAATCGGCAGACAAATAATGACAAATATAAATACAAATTGTTATTATCATTTTATATTATACCGTCCCTTCACTATATTTTATATGCTATTTTATATGACATTTTAAGCTTCGCATCTTTGCATCTTTGTTAGTTTTAGCCTACCTAACCCAGGTTATGTATTCGAAAAGATAGGAAGTTTGTTACGCCATGATACGAAAAAGTTTTCTCCAAAAAGCTTTTCCTTCTTCATAAAAAAATATAATAAATTAAAAACTAACATTGTTTATAATCATTCATTTCCTATTTCACAAACATTAAGAATCAATCATAGGTCCAGTAAATTTATACAGTTTCTGCTTTTGGCATTATTCCTACTTATATGAAATTTATTTCGCCTTATTGTTCGCCTTATTTGTTCGCGCTTAAATTTTCTTCGTTATTTTGCTATTATATCTTTGCTTTTATACCAACAAATGTTTTGGTCCAACAATCAATAACACCTTCTATCAAGTTTTGTACCGCAGTTTTATCCACCTTATCCACCTTTTTCACTTCTAATTGTTTTTTGAGTTCTCTTGAGGTTTCTCTTTACGATTGCCCAATATTTTTCAATTGGCCGCAGTTCCGGCGAGTTTGGAGGGTTTTTCTCTTTAGGTACGATTTGCACAGACTCTAGATATTTTTGCCATTTTAGAGTTACAATCATCAAACTCCGCATGAGCTGAAGAGGCAAATAGCTGCATTTTATTATTATAGGTATATTATGTAGTAGCTCATTATAAGAAAATTATATCAATTTCTCTAACTTCTTCTTATATTTATATAACACCATATGTTGGGATGAAGGGAGGGATCAGGACACCCGGACAGAAGCGATTTGGATAGGAAGAGTGGGACTGCCAACTTCCGTTTGTAACATTTCGTGAATGAAGGGCTCTTCTCCCCATCTAGGGGACGTGGGCTCGGTTTTGGTGTGGTTTCTGCGAACTTGTTTCTGGAGGAGGATTCACTCTAGACTCCTGTAGCTTTGGGTTGCGCGTAAGTGTATCTGCTTACGGGCCCACAATACATTTTTGGCCATTCGTACAGGAACTTGATGAAACATGTATCACAGTCCAACCTTGATCAAATCGTTTAATTCAAATAGTCCAGTGCTATAGGCAGTTTCCTTGCTACTTTAGATGGTAGTTCACATCATTATCATCATCATCATCATCCTCATGAGGCAATTTAAAAAAAATAATGAATTTAAACAGATGTGTAAAATTTCCTCTCGTTCAATTGCATGCCAAAGCAAACGTAAACATTGAAATTGTTTGCAATCTTTCATACGCCATAAAAAATAGTTTGTCATCTTCTTATGCCAAATCTAGCATTCTATTTATGTGCATTAGATATCGCAGAAAATTATATGTTTCTTTCAAACAAAATATATGCAAACAATTTTTTGTTTACTTTGGCTTGCAATTGAACAAGTAGAAATTTTACACGTCTATTAAAACTTTTTTTTCTGTAAAAATGAAGAATGAAGAATGTGAAGAATTAAGAACATGAAGAATAAATTTGTGATCAAATAGTATCAACAAAATCATTTTGTAAGGCCTGTACTCGAAAAAAAATGCACCATTTTTATCCGTGTGTAACTTTTTTGTCCGTGGGTAAAAATTGATCAACATCTGGGTATAACTAGTTTGGAGTGAGTTTACATGTGCAAAATTTCATAACAATCGGTTCAGTGGTTATTGAGATGTAATCGAAACAAGAAGAAAATCGCCGGAGAATTTTGCGCGCCGTCATGGAAAATCCGACTGCGACCATGAGATGGATCGGAAGACAACTGGGAGTCACCCATACAACTGTGTCTTGGGTGGTAAAATCGTTTAAGGAGTTCCAGACGACTGAGAGGCGGAGAGAGGAAGTGGAAGAAAATCGAAGACAGCTGACCCTGAAGGCCCGGAAGGTGTTGGATTATTTCAAGTGTAATCCGAACCCGCGGCTCTGAAGGCAAAGTGTTCCGCCGGGTTCGTTCAAAAAACCATGAAATGAGCTGGGCTTCGTGTATTCAAGGTCCGCAAGGCACCTAACCGGCGTGATCAACAAAACACGGCGGCCAAATCCCGCGCAAGGAAGCTGTATCGAGAGTGGTTAACGAAACCGATGTGTGTGGTTATGGATGATGAAACCTACATCAAGGCAGACGCAAAACATGTACCGAGGCTGGAGTTCTACGTTGCCAAATCACGGTTTGATGTTCCGGAAGACATAAAGAAGAAGAAAGTGGACAAATTCGCCAAAAAATACTTGCTCTGGCAGGCCATATGCCAATGCGGTAAACTGAGTAAACCGTACATCACAACGAGTACCATCAACAGCGAAATTTACCGCACCGTGTGCCTCCAGAAGCGTCTGCTGCCCTTCCTGTGGTCCCACGGAGGCGAGACATTATTTTGGCCGGACCTGGCATCATGTCATTACGCGCGATCGACGTTGGATTGGTACAGAGACAATAACGTTGGTTTTGTACCAAAAACCGCCAACCCCCCAAATTCACCAGAAAGATTCTCGTCCGGTGGAAAGATTTTGGGCCACAATGAAGGCCAAAGTTCGAAAATCGTCCAAGGTGTTTAAGAACGAGCTGGAGTTGAAGAAAGAATGGATGAAAGTGACCAAAAAGGTCGGCTCCACCATTGCACAAAATGTAATGAGGGGTCTTAAGGGAAAGGTGTGGGCTTTCAGCGATGGAAAGGAAATTGAATAAAGTAATTATGCCAAAACATAATCCATATGTATTTGTTCATTTCCTGAAAGTTTCAAGAAAATCCGACTTAAAATAAATTTTTAGCGAACACTTTTGTCTGGTGCATTTTTTTTGGAGTACAGGCCTTAATCTGCAGATTGTAAGTAGGAGAAGACTTGGCACCAAAACCTGATTCTTTAATTATATTTAATGGTGCCAGAATCTTCTGAGTGTTCATAAGTTTATTTAAAATAAACATTGATTCAAACTATATGTTTCAAAATAAAGAATTAAGAATTCAAATGATCCTAAAACAAACGTGGAGTCATGTTTTTTATCAGTTCAAAACTCAAAACCAAATAGAATGTCTTAAGTGAACGATGTTTCCTTCTTGATGAACTTATTCCTTCACTTCATGAACTTATTTCAAACAGGTAGGAATGATCTTGAAATAGGAAGCAAAAAACACTTAGATGTCATTGGGAAACATTTTCCTGAACTAGATTGCTACGAATAAAAAATTAATATTATTGTAGAAAAAAGTTGTCAAGCTCCGAGAAAATTTGACTCTCTGTGATTATGAGCTCAATAATTAACAAAACTTAATAAAATCTGTGCGGCCTAGCCCCCAGAACATTTATGCGTTCTTTTTCTGAATCACAGAACATCTTGCAACTGAACAAACGAAAACCATTCTTAGTAAATTCATTGCGACACAATGCAATAGAATTCATAAACTGCACAGAAATCATAAATTCATGCACCATTCTGTTCGCAACTTCCATTCAAACCGTGCAATATTTACATTGAATCTAAAAGTTATGATACAGCATTGCCGCAGTAGTTTGTAACGCAAATTCTATGCATGGAAAAACAAATCGTAACCGTATTGAACACATATTTACAACCGACGGCAACGGCGATCGTCGCCTCACTTTGAACTAATGCGACAACTACATACAGCTAGCTGATATCATCCAGCAAACGCAAGCCCGCCAAAATGATGGGTGCGCGAACTCTCAGCCAACCCGTAACAATGGCTTTCCCATGCCCTTCACGGACGGATGCACACCAAATTGCGCCGCTAGCGACGTAGACTGCTTTAGTTTCGATTTAATTCTTCACTTTTTGGCAGCAACAAATTGATAAAAAAAATCACATTGTAACAATGAACTTGGAGTGATTTCCTCAATTAGGTCTAGTATCGTCAAATTGACTAGCGCCAGCAGTTCTTCTCGTTTCGATCGGTTGAGATGGAATGAAGCAGAGCGTGGAAGCGAGCCAGTTGGTAGTGCGGTGGTTAGGAAAAGTCTCCTCGTTCGTCGCCGGCACAGATGAAGGAGGAAGTCAGAAAACCGCCGTTCCGTATCGTGGTCACCAATGTTGTTTTCCCTCGCCTCGTTGACTGCCTATGTACAAGTGGGTAAAATACGCAGAATGGTATTTTATTTCTTTCCATTCAGATGCGACTGGAGCTACACAATTACGTATAATGGAGAGGGTGTTGGTCGGAGGTGGGGGGACATTTCAATAGTGAACAACATTTGTAGGGTTTCGAAACGCCTGCATGAATGGAGTGACGGCACACATTTTGCTGCAGTCGGTGTCTGGTCTGTAGGAGAGAAAATGCTGGGACAAATTTCGAGGCGGATGAGTGGAACAAGCGAGAAACGTAAAAAAGTTCCCACAGATAATTTATGGTGGTAGGAAGCACTTGACTCTTGTGTTTATGGTGGCGAAATGTGAGAGATGGAAGAATTTGAAATGAACAAAAAGGAACATCTCGAGACGCGGGTGTACGGGGCTTGGCACAGAAATTGTTTCGGTTTATTGAATGGACCCGTTGTTGAATTTTTATCCAAATTACGACACGCTGGATTTTAACCACAAAATTTCGACAAAATTGATCTCCATCAATGGCATCTGGATTATCTGGCCAGGTTCGTCATTTGAATCCTTGACCAAGCATTGAAGTCTTTCAACTGAATTTCTATGTTGGCAGTTTAAAAGACGAGCCTGTTTAACAGCCATAAGGCTTGCGCCATAGAAATTCCTACCTGACGACAGTAGCAGCAGGTGGATTTCGTCATGATCTATACAAGGATCACGAGAATGTAACATTAATTACTGCTGCTTTCTTCCGCTTTTTGTGGCAATGTCCTCACCGGCACATTATTTACTTCTATATATCCAGCCCAGCCGGCTTCAGCTAGGCCTAAAAGGAACTAGGGGTCCCGACGCAAGGATGTGGCACCAGAACATAAACGCTACATAATAGTTATTATCTACAGTGTCGAATGATCATCCTTGTGCTTCTTTTGTATTTCGTTATAGCCCTTGATAAAAGTCGTTAGGGTTAAATGGACAGCTGCTGGATGTTTGAGTTGTAATGGTCTTGACATGTAACGAGGAAAAAGAGGGTCACAAGGGCATTGCACCTTTTTCAGTGAAATAAAAAAAAAGTATCGCGTAAGGATCTTCGAGGGGTAGAAAGTATATAAGCTAATTTCCAAATACTCGTAAAACTGAATTCCTTTAATCAAGTGCCAGGATCTTCGGACGACACGAAGTCAGCTGTTTTTCAACGCACGCGGCTAACGGCCTTTGAAATCGAAAGGTTGGAGACCTGCCGATTATTTGCTCGTTTCCTTTTTGGGGTTTCTTCCGTCCACCGGAATTGATAGTCGCGGTAGCACAAGACATACGGTGCATCCTTGCGTGCCCATATTTATGACGAACGGTATTTTCCTCCAGCTGAGCGTACGATCATTTGTTTTCCTTTCTGCACTTCCTCCTGGACAATGAGTTGCGGTTCGGGCGCTATGTATCAACCGACCGACCTTCATCGTTGTATGCACCCGACTGACTGCTGTTGCAGCAGGTTTCTTGTGGTAGGTACTTCTTCGTCTGGGGTTCACCTGTTGCGCTGGCTTTTTTTTCTTTTTTCATTTATGCTACATTGCGTTCGTTTAGTACCGAAGTGGGGAGGAGCGGAGCTACTTATGCAACGGGTTTGTTTTGATCAGTTTTGAGGAGTGTGTGGTTAGAAGAGGGTGAAGGACAGGGTATACTTTTGTACGGTTCTCGGTTGCATACCCGTAGGGGTTTTCTTATAGTTCCGCTGATTAAAGCGTGTGAGAGGAGTAAGCTCTGCTTAGAAAAAATGATGGTAGGGTTGGTTGATGGATCGTTTCTAAAACTGGATCAATTAAGCTTAAATTAGTGCTGGGATATTTGTGTCGAAAGATGAAGATAGTGGCTCAGTTTCATTAGATGATAGCTAAATTAAGGTGGAAATATTTACTTATGCTTTAGTCTACTGAAAACAATTCCCTGATAGAATATTTTACATTTGACATTTGAGCTAAAAATTGATTTTAATGCAGCGGACGCTGGATTTTGCACTGCTAGCATACCTTTTTCGTTGTAATATTGGTGCTCCTAATATTTACCTGAAAATATAAGAGAATTTTATCGCATTATTAGATTAGGATTTTTAAGTATGGGTAGGGATTACTGGATTTAGTAGTTAACGCTTTAGATTAACCCAATTTATTCTATGAATTTCTATGAAAACACACTACTTGAAATTTTATTTGAGCTAACAATCTTAGTATGTACCGGTTGTCACACGTGTGGTTTGAATGGAAATAGCTTGTTAAAAAAATTAGAGGTGGGTTATATCAAGGATGTTACCGCGAGGATTACGCAAGAACCACGTTGGTGTATAGTTGTAATGGTATTATCTAGTTTAAACATATAACACGTATGGTTGGATAATATTGAAATGTTTTTTATTATTTTGCTTTGACCCGTCTCTTTTTAAAAATTTTGCTTCATACTGAACTTTCATGACCCTTGCTATTCAACGCTAGTGTAGAGCACTTAGTATAACGTTTGCATTAATTAAAATGGACTTTTTTTTTCGGATGGTGATAAAAAAAGCTAAGACAGATAATTGCTTTTGATAAATTTCCCATGGAAGATACTTATCTAAGCTTACTTACAAAAAAGTTCTACGCCCTTGCGAGCGGCCTTCCGGCAGTTAACATTCGCCATGGCGGACGAAAACATGTGTGTGGGCATGTTTTTGACTTTTGTTTTCGTTTTATTTATCAATTCCTCCTCAGTTTTCGCGACAAAATTATTGGTGTAGATCTTACGCTTCAGGTTGGCCCAGAAATTCTCGATGGGACGCAGCTGGGGAACGTTGAGCGGGTTCGCCGACTTGGGTACCACATGGATATTCAGCCGCTCCATCTCCTCCAACGATCGCTTCGTGTAGTGGGCCAACGCCAGATGGTATTTCTTGATGAACGACGCAACTTCCGGAAGGCATTTCGTACTATATATTTCCCCGTTCACGACCAGCCTGGAGCAAAAGAAGAGCGGCTTTTCCAAGTAACAATTTCAGTTCTATTCCAGCCGTATAGCACTCTCCCGGGTTTGGTGAGACATATTAAAATGTTTTGCAAAACCTGTTAGAAATGGGAAAGGGGGGGGGGAGGTGAATTGGGGGGTGGGGGTTGGGTTTGTTTTGTTGTTTGTTGGTAGGGAAAGTTGTGGGGGGGTATATTTAAAAAATAAAAAAAAAAATTTGTGTTTTGGTATTTGGTTTTTTTTGGGGGGGGGGGGGGGGGGGGGAAAAAAAAAAAAAAAAAAAAAAAAAAAAAAAGAAAAAAATAATTATAATAAAGAATGAATGTGGGTGTTAGGGGTGTGGGTATTGTGTGTTTTATTATTTTTAATTTGTGTTTTTTTTTTTTTTTTTTATTTTTTGTTGGGGGGGGTTGGAATGGGGTGGGGGGGGGGGGTTTGTGGGGGGGGGGTAAGGTTTGAAAAGTAAGGAGAATTATGTGTAGAAAAAAATATGAGGGTAAGGATTGGTTGAGGTTTTTGGTGGGGGGGGTGTTGGGTTTGGTGGGTTTTGAAGGGTTGGGTTGACATCCCCTTCTCGCTGATTGTCAGCCACAGCAGCACCTTCTTGGGGAACTTGGTGTGTGAAATGAACTTTATCTCGGAGTAAAATACGAAGTGCCCTGCCAGTCGTTGGTGCCAGGGTGAGATAGGTCTCGTCGTCCATCACTACTGCCACATCGCAATTCGCCGGGAAAATCGAGTTGACCATTTTATTTAGCCGCTGTCGTTGCGTCATTGCCTGCAGCTTCAAAACCAGTGGAACGCGCACACTTCTGAACGGAATTGCTTCTCTGTTTTGCCATCACGGTTAGAGTTCGACTGATAGAGCTGTCAAATTTTGTCTGCTAACTCATGGGTTACTATGATTGTTGCTGCATGGGTAGTTTTGTCAGTGCGGGTGAAGGTGAACCCATGAAAAATCGGAAATTTTTGTCCATTTTTTTAAAATTCAAACGTTATAGCAGTTCAGAGTTCTACATTAGCTTGCCGATAAATAAGGTAGACATTAATTTAATGAAGATGAAACATGGGCCAAATTTACAGCTGCGGGTGCCCGGGGCGATATCATCAACGTTCGCAATTACCGCAGCGTGAATGTAGACTCGGACTACTACCGAGCTGCAGTATGTATGCGCTCAAAACTTTCGACGGTGTTCAACACGCGTTGAATTCGGACGCCACGACCTAACATTAAGCTACCACGGAAAACCGGAGTTGCCCAGAAATACGCGCAATCCGGATAGAAGCAGCCCTACCAACGGAAGAGCAGCTTGGCGCAGCTACTCTTGAGGATGGCTGGAGAGATATTCGAACCGCCATTGGTAGCACTGCAATAGTGACACTAGGGACTTCTGCATCAAATCGAAAAAATGACTGGTTTGATGGCGAATGCAAGCAGTTTGTAGAGGAGAAGACAGGCACGAAACAGGCAAAATTCTGTTCTTCGAAGTAAAAACCTCCAGAGGGAAGATCGAGAGCGCGAAGCAATGGAAGCAATGCACCGTGCTAACAACACACGCAAATTCTACGAGAAGTTGAACAGCTCGACCAAGGGTTACGTACCACAAGCCGATGTGTGCAGAAACCTGGAAGGTAACCTTCTCACAGAACAGTGTGAGGTGATTGAAAGGTGGAAGCAGTACTTCGACAAGCACCTGAACAGCGAACGAAAGCTGCACGGTAATAAATCTAAGAACACGCGCAGAAGTTGACAGGATCCCGACCCCAACCCTTCTGGAAGTTGAGGAGAAAATTGGTCGGTTGAAAAACAACAAAGCTGCTGGTGTTGACAAATTCCCAAGCGAGCTATTAAAATACGTGGATGAAGCACTGGCCAGGGCGCTGCACTGGGTAATTACCAAGATTTGGGAGGAGGACTGTTTACCGGTGGATTTGATGGAAGGAATAGTGTGTCCGATCTATAAAAAGGGCGACAAGCTGAATTGCTCCAATTATCATGCAATCACACTCTCCCATATTTTATGCCGTCGCCTGTCTCCAATTGCCACCAAGGAGTTCGTGGGGCAATACCAAGCGGGATTCATGGGTGCCCGCGCTACTACGGACCAGCTTTTCGCGATTCGTGCTGCAGGAATGTCACGAATTCAACGCGCCCACGCATCATCTTTTCATCGATTTCAAATCAGCTTATGATACAATCGATCGAGACCAGGTATGACAGATTATGCACGTATATGATTTTCTGGAAAAACTGACGTGGTTGATCAAAGCAACGATGGATGGAGTGATGTGTGTCCCTTCGAATCTCGGAGAGGGTTACGGCAAGGTGATGGATTGTCGTGTTTGTTGTTTAACATTGCATTGGAGGGTGTTCGGGTGTTCGAAGAGCTGGAATAGACACGAGTGGCACGATCTTCAGGAAGTCTGTTCAACTATTTGGCAACGACGTTGATATCGTAGCACGTAAATTTGTGAGGATGGCGAAAACGTACATCAGACTTAAGGCAGAAGCTGGTAGGATTGGGCTTATGATTAATGCGTTGAAAACAAAATACATGAGGCTCACGAGGAGGCAATGTTAGCCTTCCAACACGAGTTAAGATCGACGGTGATGAAATCGAGGTAGCTGACGAATTCTTGTATCTGGGCTCATTGGTTACCGCCTATAACGACACCAGCAGAGAAATACAAAGGCGCGTTATGGCTGACAATCGTGCCTACTTTGGACTCCAAAGGATGCTCAGATCGAACATAGTTCGCCGAACTACAAAGTTGGCCATCTACAAGACATTAATAAGACCGGTACGAAACATGGACATTGTTGGTGGAGGACCAACGTGTCCTTGTTGTCTTTGAACGGAAGGTGCTGCGTACGATCTACGGTGGACGGTGGATGACGGAACGTGGAGGAGGCGAATGAACCACGAATTCCACCAGTTGCTGGGAGAACCTCCCATCGTACACATAGCTAAAATCGGTCGACTACGATGGGCTGGGCATGTTGTAAATGGTTCTCGAAAACGAACCGACGGGTACAAGAAGAAGAGACGCGCAACGAGCAAGGTGGATTGATCAAGTAGAAGGTGACCTGCGGATCCTCCTAAGACAGCAAGGCTGGCGAGGTACAGCCATGGACCGAATTAAATGGAGACAACTTCTGTGTACAGCATAGGGTAAGCCCGAGTAACACATCTTCATGATTATATGTTGAGTAAGCTTCTATATAACCAAATCTAGTCAAATAAAAGTATTTTCAACCGTTATAAAACTTGTGTGTTACTTGGGAGGTAAGGGTGCCCGGGCCGATCAACTTGTGGGTTAATGTTTGGTCCTAAGTACAACTATGTCCATGCCGTACGAAAGAATAAGTGAACCTCATTTTTTGGCAGCCCCTAAAATTTGGTGGACCAAAACTGTGCCTCTCTCCCCGGTCCACCCGGTAGTCATCGGTTTATCATCTCTCCAGCCATCGTACCTATATGCAGCTTTAAACTGCAATGCATTCAATGATAAACATAGAATTCGATAAAGATTTTTCATTAGGACTCAACTGACAAACGTAACTAATGATTCTTTCGTTAAATATCTCGTGACACGATGTGTATACTCGTGTAAGCCACCAATTCTATCGGATAGTCTTTCTTTTTGTTGTGATGTGGTGGGTCGATGAAATACATTCTTTATTGCGGTTAACTTGCGGAGAAAAAAATCGCTTCCGCTTTTGTAAAATATTTGTTGTTTTTACCCCTCCCCTCTATATTCCTCTATATCTCATAATTTTTTTTTTTTTTTTGTTATGATGATTTTGTTGTTTTTATTTAAAAAAAATTTTTTTTTTTCTAAATTTTTTTTTTTTTTTTTTTTATTGTTTGGTCGGGGGAGGACGGTACTTGTGGTTCTGGGTTGAAAATTAATTTTTTTTTTGGGGTTTTTGTCGCCCCCTCCAGCGCGTTACCTTCTGCTCAAATATGAACGAGACTGGTTAAATAAAACACAAACGGTTAATTATTCTTCAATATTTATTTTGTCTCCTTCAAAATAATCACCATCGGAGGCGATACACATATGCCAACGTTTTTTTTTTTCATTCCTTATAGCACTTTTCATACGCCTCTTTTGGTATCGCCTTAAGCTCCCTCTTCGAATTCTCTTTTATGACTTCAATCGTCTGAAAATGTTTACCACGAAGCGGCAATTTGAGTTTGGGGAAGAGGAAAAAGTCACATGGTGCCATATCAGGCGAATACGGCGCTTGAGGAACGATGTTAACGTTGTTTTTGGTCAAATAATCGCGAACTAAACGTGATGTGTGAGCTGGTGCATTATCGTGATGCAAAAACCATGACTTGTTGTCCCACAATTCTTTCCTTTTGAGACGAATATTCTCACGCAAACGCTTCATAACGCCCAAATAATATTCAGCATTGACCGATTGACCTTCCGGAAGGAATTCCGAGTGCACCACACCTTGGCTATCGAAGAAAACAGTCAGCATAACCTTGATTTTCGATCGACTTTGACGCGGTTTTTTGGGTTTCGGCTCATTTTGGAAGCGCCATTCCGATGATTGCTGGGCTGTTTCGACGTCGTACTCGTAGACCCAAGTCTCGTCACCAGTTATGATGTGCTGGATGTCCGTATCACTCATTGTGAGCATTTCCTTAGCGACAGTTTTGCGTTGCTCTTTTTGAAGAAAATTCAACAATTTTGGAACAAGACGCGCGGACACACGTCTCATGCCCAAAACATCGTGTATAATGCTATGAGCGGATCCATTTGATATGTTGAGCTCATCAGCTATTTCTCTCTCGGTCACACGGCGATTTTGCAGCACAATTTTCTTCACTTTTTCGATGTTTTCTTCGTTTATTGATGTTGCTGGACGACGATCATGAGGCAGATTTTCAACTGATGTACGACCCTCTTTGAACGACTTATACCAATCAAACACACGTGCACGCGATAGAGCAGATTCCCCATAGGCTTTCTGCAACATTTTCAATGCATCCGAAGCACTTATTCCGTTGGAATAACAAAATTTCAAACTAATTCTTTGCTCAACGTTTGATTCCATAGTAAAATTCGAAAAACACACTGGAGGTTGACTTGTTTATAGTGCCGTAAAAAAAAGCTTCGTGACAGATCGTGCTCAAATTTGACATGTAAACGTATAACAGTCCTACCAATCTAAGAATTTTTTTTTTTGACGATATGTCATCCGCGGACCGTTTTATTCATAAAGTCTCGTTCATATTTGAGCAGAAGGTATGGCCTCCGTGTTTTGGGATACGCAAGGTGTAATATTCATCAAATATCTTGAAAAAGGTAAAACCATAACAGACGCATACTATGCAGCGTTATTCGATCGTTTGAAGGATGAAGTCCAGAAAAAACGGCCGCATTTGCAGAGAAAAAGTGTGCTCTATCATCACGACAATGCGCCTGCTCATTCATCCTCAATTGCTCAAGCAAAATTGAATGAAATTCGGTATCAATTGGTTCTCCATCCACCGTATTCGCCAGACTTGGCCGCCAGTGACTTCTATTTGTTCCCGAACCTGAAGAGATGGCTCACCGGGAAGAGATTTTACTCAAATGATGAGCTCATAGCTGAAACCGATGGCTATTTTGAAGGACTTCCGAGGGAGTACTATTCGGATGGGACAAAAAAAAAAATAGAAAATCGCTGTACTCGCGTATCGACCTAAAAGGAGAGTATGTTGAGAAATAAAACCGAATTTGACAAAAAAATGTTTTCGTGTTCGAAAAGCGTCTCGTCACAACTGTTCACTGCACTTGGTCCTCGTTTGATCCAATCGTCTGCTGATACGAGCACTTGTTCGAATTTTAACCCATTTGCCAATGTGTTCATGTTGGTTTCCATTTGGAACTCCACGGTCCTTTTTCCCATGGTTTCCAAAATTTTTTTAAAATTTTTCTTCTTAACATTTCTTTGCACTTCTATCACTTCTTTTTATTTTTTCCTCCAAAAATTATCTTTCCAAGTGAATTTTCCGCGCGTTTTTCCTCTTCAATCTCACGCAAGAGAAAAAACACTCTTATTTGTTATATTTTCCACAAACTCTTGGCGGTTTTCGCTTTTTTCTCTTCTCCTCTTCTTTCTCTTCGGTGCGTTTTTTGGATTCCGAACAAATTTATGACAATCACCTATTTTGTTGCCGTTCAAATCAAATCGTCATCAATGCAGCTTTGACAGTTCAGGGTTCTTGTTTACGTGGACTTAGAAAATTAACGGTAAGATCGGTTTATGATTTTGTGGTCTAAAATGATTACGATTGAAGTAAAATAGCCGGAAAACAGACACCAGCTTTTTACTTTTAAATCATTTTCTGAATATAATCGTACAGAATCCGGACAATGAAAAATTTCGTTTGTGCGGTTTGAATCCTAACACCTTGTAAACAAGCTCCCTGAACTGACAAAAAAGTGAAGTTAACACATTCCGTGCAATGGTCTACTGCGTGCGCAAATGTCTGCAAATGTAAAAACAAGAGCAACACTGCGGAAAATGTACGCTGCATTTAGTTTGGTGTTTCTTGCAAATTTTTTGGATGTTTACCTTTTTTGTTTTTGTTTTCGAACAGTACTTGAGCAATGTGAAAAATAAAATTAATGTGTAGCAAAAAAAAAAAATCTTAGTGGAGCCCTTAAAACGTGTGGGCCCGATGCCATGCTCCCGCCCCCTTACATACGGCCCTGCTGCATACTTACATAATTATATTGAAATTTGTATCTATCATTTTCACTGTAGACTTATCGTGGAATTGCCAATGTCGACAATTAAGTTAATGTATAGTTCATGAATAAGCAAACTATGTCTGATTTTGTCAAATTTATCACGTGCATTGAGTTGTTGACACTTTTCGTGACCAAAGCTTCTAACAATTCATATTTTTAGTCTAGTCGAACCTCAGCTCGCATGATTTTTGAGGGCACTGTATAAATGTTGACGCTCATGATTTGATGACCATGAGCGGTTCTTACTACAGTGTGTCTCACAATAAGTGTCACTTTTTTTTGTAGTCTTGGTTTATTTCAGCTGAGTAATTTTAACAGCGGAATTGATTATACTCGTTTTGATTGTATTCTTTTGACAGCTTATCGCTCAAGATAAATAAGCGATTCCGTTTGTTTATATTTCTCAGCTATCATGGAAGCCATGCGGGAGCAAGTATTAAAATTACATTTGCAAAGGCTTAGACCGTGTCAGATATTCAATAGCCATAAGCAGTTCGGTGTGCGTAAGCGTTTTGTTTTTCGTACCATTAAACGGTTCAAGGAAACTGGAAATGTCCACATTCACTACAAAGGAGGTTCCAGACGAACTGCCAGAACGAAGAAAAAGATCAAATGTGTGAGGGAGCGAATAAGACGTAATCCAGCCGTATCTGGCCGTAAATCGAGCAAACAATTTCAAATGTCCCCTGCTTCAATGAACAGGCTTCTCAGACATGATCTGAAATGCAAACCGTACAACAAACAACGGGTTCACGGGTTGACGGAGCGTCAAAAGCAAGCCAGGGTCCAAAGAAGCTTTTGGTTCGGCACGGTGACTGCGAGATTTTATTTTTGCATGAAAAGCTCTTCCTCCTTCAAGACAGTCATAATCAACAAAATGATCGTGTGGATGGCAAATGTCTTGCCAATATTCCAAGAGATAAACTAGCTGTAGAACGCTATCAGAATGTATCGAAAATCATGGTATGGGCCGCCATTTCACGAAAAGGAAAACTTCCTCTTCTTTTCATAGAACCTAACGTAAAACTCAACACTGAATATTACATCGAGCAGGTTTTGAAGAACCATCTGCTTCCTCATGCTTCAACGCTGTATGGGAATACACCATTTGGTTTCCAACAAGACTCAACTCCAGCTCACAAGGCAAAGAAGACACAAGCGATTTGCCCGATTCCATCACAAGCGAAGAATGGCCTGCGTCTTCACCGGATCTCAATCCACTTGACTACTTTATTTGGGGTTATATGCTTCAACATATAGGCCCTACAAAAGGGCTTACTTTGGATCGATTCAAGAAACATTTGGTTAATATTTGGGACCAAATTCCTCAGGAAATCGTGCGTTCCAGCTGCGATGTGTTTAAAAAGCGTTTGCGTAAAGTTATAAAGGAAAAGGGTGACAGATTCGAATTGAATTAACATGGTTTATTTCTACAACATGTATCGTTAAAATGAAAAATAAATGCTATGATTTGGTTGATTTGTTTTGCTGTAATCCCATTTTGTTTTAGTGACACCTATTGTGAGACACCCTGTAAATGCAAGAAACAAACTTTGCTACAGCCAATAGCCAAAATCAACAAGTTTTTCAGGGTATCCGTGGTATAATGAAGCAAATTATTGGTTCTACTTCTACATGTCAACGTAGTTTTTTCACAAATTTTCACATGTGTCACATCAATCAAGTGTGCTTCTCAGGAAATAGGCATAACAACTCAGATTTGCATCAAACAGTAAAGCGGTTGATGGAAATTCTCACCTAAAAATTCCATCACCTGCACAAGCCATGCATCCACTTCTCATCTTAGCTAGATACCGACTTGCAGCAGGCCGAAGAGGGCAAGCAAAGCACCTAAACAATGGACCTAATGAGTTAATTAATCATAATAATCATTGAATAAGTGGTACTTTTTTTTCAATTGCAGTTCAGGTTTTGGCTCTTAATTCCACTCTGACTTGCACTCTGTTCGCCCCTCCCCCTACTTTCGTGCAGCAGCAAGACAATACAATCAAACGGCGGCAAAGTGTTAATGGTTGCTTCTTTCCTTCTGCAGCTGCTGCTGCTGGGTTAAAGAGACTATCCAATCTCAGCTTAGAGGCAGAATTCAGGCATGCAAAAAAAAGGCAAAGAAATTCATGAAAATAGCGAAAAAACGATGAAAAATGCTGCCAATAGGTTAGAGAGTGCTAATTAAAGCCGATTATTGAATAATATGTTTTAAAACAGAAGGGCGGTTTCGCAGCAGCGGGAACCGGTTTCATTGATGGAAACCAAGTGGCGCATACCCGTTTTGTTCTTACATAATAGATCTACCGGTTGCACAGAGAGGCAAGACGGCCGGAGTTCACATAATGAAGAAATTTATGAGCCTAATTAATTAGCCTGAGTGATCGAGTTACCCAGTTTTCATGCAAATTAGCCATGGCAAATATGGCACGGAAGGACTGGTCGCGAATGGCAGCCATTTCTCATATGCAGTTTTGCAAAATTATGAGAAAAACGAATTGGGAAAAGGTCGTTCGGTTCAACCCTTTTGATGAGATTAACTATGGGATTCGACTCACAGTGGGTCATAAATTGAGGGCGCTCAAGAAGAGAGCATTCAATTTCTACGAAGTTTCGTCCCCTCCATTCGAAAGGTCAACCCGTACTGAGAATCGTGCAGGATGGATGATCGTCACTGGTGCAGCCTCAGCTGATGATGCGTCTCAAGTGGCGTGAAGATGAGAAACGGATCGTTTCAACGATCCATTTTTATCGTCGATCGATGCGGTCATGGTATGACTCATAAATATCAATCGGAGATGAAAATTAAATGATGCGCTTCATTGCTGTGGTGGCAGACTGTGGGATTGTGCACGTTTACGCGATGATGGGCCGATTATTAGGCGAGTTTATGACTGGGCTGGGAGGATTTTGAAAGTTGACTTTTTAAATGTTGATCGTAGTGAAGTTGATTTTGAAGTTGGTTCAAAGTATCACTCCACTCAATGGATTTTAAATCAGGTCTTGGCTCTTCCTTCAAAGTTTAAACTCAATTGGTTGCGAACTTGAACTGCACTGGCCCATTGAATTTTCTTTGGAAATTACTATGGGAAAACTAAACTTTATGTTTTCATCCTTCTAGCTCTTGGATTAATTCGGCTTGCTTGCTATTTGTGTTTACGACAAATATTTTCATCAACCACTTCTCCGGAGACCATTATTTGATTAAAAGTCAAGTTATTTAGCTTCATTCAAGGCAGCAAAATTTGCATAGTAATTTTGAGTTTTGGCTGAATTATTCTCAAAATATGGATCAGTGTTGCTGAGTTGTTCTCGTATAGTATTCTAACAATGAGCAAAGCGGATGAGAGCAAAGGTTTTTCCGTAGTGGTTTCCATACATACAACAAGGGACCAGTGCTACTCGAGTTCAATTTCAGTATTTCAATAATCAGTTGAGCCTAACTTTTTGTAGAAGACTGAAGATTTTGACTCGAATGATTGAGGGGAAGCTGATTCGATACTTTGAAGCCGTTTCACCTCGATACGTAAAAGGGAATGGTATAAAATACCCCCACAATTTGAAAGCCCTTTTTTCCCTAAACACGTGACTTTAAGCCCGAGGCAGGTTCGGCACGCCAGGAAGACAACATGCACCCTATACATCAAACTCATCAAAACATGCGCCGGGACCTACGGTTTTGCTCCCCTTCCAAAGGAAGACGTGATTGAAAATTTTCCGTCTCGGAAAATCTTAACATCGCCGACTCGAATATATACCAAACCAACTGGGGTGAGAGCAAACCAATTTGTCTTGTATTATTGGTAGTTTAAGTGTGAAACTAGAAGAAATACTTAGAAAAACTCCAGAATACAGTAGGAGGGCCATGAAAAACGCAAGCACCAATTAGCTTTTCACGTTCTGTACCATTCTCCCCGAATACAGATAGATTTTAGTTTTGACATTGGAAAACTCAGAGTAAAGTAGATTAGCTATAATAGACTTTTTAATACTGTTTACTCTAGATAGTTTGATTATTTCCGGATGTAAGCTATATACATTTCCATGCTGAAATTTTTTTCTCGTAAATTTGCTCACGCTAGTTTTGTAAACAACACAGTGTTCGTATATTGAACACATGTCTCATATATTGTACAATGTTGACACGCAATTTTAAGGACTTGATGGTCTTCTCATCCTTCAACGAGTTGATTTGTCTACTTAGCATGTTTAGGGTCTCGACAATGGTCTTTGTTGTGTTCTAATGCCACCTCTAAGTACTTGAGCAAAATTCCAAAATGAAATAAATACCACCACACTTTGTGAGTGATCTCAACGGCATCCTTACTGTTAAACCATCCTTACTGTATAAATCGGCCCAAATCGTTCTTAAGCGTCATTCATAAAAATCCTTGTCTGCTTTTTGAAAAAAAAAAAAAACTATTGCACGATACACGCTCACTGTTGGTTTAAATCGGTTACATTGATTTAAATAGTATGCACAAAAAGTTTATCCGATCCCCCTGCCAATTAACATTTTTTTGTTTATCTGGTGAAAATCAGTTTAATTTCATGAGTGTTCCTCCATGATTTATCAATTTATGCTTATTTATCACATTGCCATTGAAAAAAAGGCTTTTATATCTTTTCTTGAGATTTTATGTGATGAATTATGAAAAAGGGTAAAAAATTACGCAAAAAAAGTTTATCCACCCTCAAACGGATACTACAATTTAAGTGTGTTTTAGAGAGCTTTAGTCTGTATTCTGCAACTTCCTCGAATGTAAACATTGTGTCTAGCTATCATTTAGTGCTTTTGAAGTTTTCGTGCTCAAAATTTCAGTTTCATTTTAAAAATTGGAAGTTATTTATTGCACAATGGCCAGAAAAGCACAAATTTCGATCAGCATCCGAAATTTGATTATTGAACATCACAAAACTGGTAAAAGTTACCGTGATATTGTCAATATTGTCCAGCTTCACAAAGATACGGTCGCTAGGATTGTGCAGATGTACAACAAGCGTGGTTCTATCTCACCAGCTAAGCGATCGGGGCGTCCATCAAAGACAACTGGCCGAATTGACAGAACTATAGTGAAGCATGTGGAGCTGGACCGGGGACTATCAGCTCCGAAGTTGCGAAACAGATTGTAAGCGAGTTTTCCATTCTACTGACATCACTATCTGTACGAAACCGTCTTCATAAGAAAGGTCTTAAGGGCAGAGTAGCATTTAAGAAGCCATGGTTATCCCCAAAAATATCAAAAAAAGATTGAAGTGGGCCCAGGACCAAATTTCATGGATCAGTGATGACTGGAATAGGGTAATTTGGTCAGACGAGACGAAGGTGATGCTATTTGGATCTGATGGTATCACCGGTGAACCGGTGAACCGGTGAAAGTTTTGAAAAAGGAGTATTTGAGGCCTACAGTCAAGCATGGCGGTGGTGAGTTTACCAACATTGTTTTTTTCAACCAACTGAGCATGACTTTGTTTTTTTTTTTATGCAGGTAGAGTCATGGTGTGGGGATCTCTGGTTACACCCGGCGTTGGAGAACTTGAGTTCATTAATGGAATCATGACCAAAGAGTAAACCTCTTGGACATTTTGAAACGAAAACTACCAGCGTCTGCACAAAAGCTAAAGTTGGGGCGCATATATACGTTCCAACAAGACGGAGATCCGATGCACACCTCAAAGCTGGTTTCGCAGTGGTTCAAGAAAAGCGTATCAAGTTTATGGAGTGGCCAGCACAGTCTCCCGACCTTAATCCAATCGAGCATCTGTGGTCAATTTTGAAAATTAGGGTCCAGGAGCAAAAACCACCAAGCATCCAGCAATTGCGGCAGGTAATCTCAACTGAATGGGACAAAATCACTCCGAAACAACTGCTAAGCTTGTTGAGTCGATGCTCTACGATGCCGAGCAGTTATTGAAGCCAGAGGTGGTCACACGAAGAACTAAAACTATGTGAGCAACTTTTTTTGCGTTATTTTTAAACGTTTTTGTTTCACCGTTTCCAATATATTCTCATACACTTTTTCCTTGCATTGGTGTCGTGCAACTACTCAACATGCTTCACGTATGTGTTGGTGTAGTTTTGCACTATGTTTATACAAACGCTTTTAGGTTATGTCCGATTGTTTTCATTCGGTGTTTATCTTTTACCAGCGATGAAGGAGTTTCGTGCTGTGGTGATAAAAAAGTTTTTGAAAGGTGAGCGCCCGGGCGCTATTTTCAGAAATTTGAAAACCTCGGAGTAAAGCGGGATTTTGTGTACCGAACCATCCGAAGGTACCGTGACACCTGCTCGTTGGATGACCGGAAGAGATCCGGTCGTACTCGTACGGTGCGGACTGCACGAGTTGTTAAAGTGGTCAGGGAACGGATTAGACGAAAATCACAGCGCTCTGTACGTAAAATGGCCGCAGATCTGAATGTTTCGAGATCGTCAATGCACAATATACTGCAAAATGACCTCGGATTCCAAGCTTTCAAGAAACGTAAGGTTCACGGAGTTTCGGAACATTCCAAGTAGAAACGACTAGAAAGAGCAAGTCTGCTTTTGTCGCGGCACGGTGGGGAAGAATTTATCTTTTCCGACGAAAAGTTATTCGTCTTGCAACAATCCCACAATGTCCAGAACGACAGATTGTGGGCTCTCTCTTCGAGAACTGTTCCAGAGAGTGATAGGAATATTCCACGGTTTCAAAGTGCTGCGTCAGTGATGGTTTGGGGAGGAATTTGCAAGCGAGGCAAATTACCACTGGTTTTCATCGAAAAAGGCGTTAAAGTGAATGCCGTATATTATAAAACGGAAGTTTTGGAGGAAGTTGTGAAGCCATATGTACAAGAGGTGTTTGGAGATGATCACTATGTGTTTCAGCAGGACGGAGCGCCATCGCATACTGCAAATCTCGTTCAGAGCTGGTGCCGAGAAAATTTGACCGACTTTTTGGACAAGAATGAATGGCCTCCCAGTTCACCAGATCAGAATCCCTTGGATTATTTCGTATGGTCATACATGCTGGCGAAGGTAAATGACCACATGGCGTCTAATATGAACCAATTCAAAACCGTAATCAAACGAATTTGGGACGAAGTCGTGCGTGCCGCCTGTGACGGCTTCGAAAAACGTCTGGAGCTGGTCAAGAAAGTTCAAGGCGGTGTTATTCCAAAACATATGCTGTAGTTGATCAGTATTATATTGCAGTATAATGGGTAAAGTTATCAATAAAATCTGAATTATCGATTTGAAATAAATAGAGTTTTATTTTGTATGAGAATATATTGGACACGGTGTACAAAATATTAGGTGCAAAACTAAGTTCCCGCTGTTTAGCAATAGATGGCGCCAGTAGTAAGTGCTGGTCGAATGTTGTATATCAAAATAAAAAAACCGCCTTGCCAAATCAGTGATTTTGGTTTAGTGTTATATATTTTGTTGTTTGAAGATGTCTGATTTCGTGCCAAATAATCGTCATTTGCGGGAAGTGTTGATTTTCTTCTTTCATTCGAAGAAAACGGCGGCTGAAGCACATCGACAGCTCCAAAAAGTTTACGGTGATGCTGCTCTGAGTGAAACAACGTATCGTGATTGGTTTCGTCGCTTCAAAAACGGTGATTTCAGTGTTGATGATCGTCCGCGTGAAGGAAGGCCAAAAAACTTCGAAGACTCTGAATTGGAGGCATTGCTCCATGAGGATCCGTGTCAAACGCAAGAAGAGCCTGGTTCAGGATTAGGAGTTTCCCGCCAAGCCGTTTCTAAGCGATTGCATGCGTTGGGAATGATTCAAAAGCAAGGAACTTGGGTTCCTTACGATTTGAAGCCAAGAGATGTTGAGCGTCGTTTTTTCGTCTGTGAACAACTGCTCCAGCGGCAAAAAAGGAAGAGTTTTCTACATCGCATTGTGACGGGTGACGAAAAATGGATTCATTACAGTAACCCAAAACGGAAACATTCATGGGGACTGCCCGGGCATGCTTCAACATCGTCGCCTAGGCCGAATATTCACGCTGCGAAGGTTATGCTGTGTATTTGGTGGGACCAAGTTGGTGTTATTTATTATGAGCTTTTGAAACCAAACAAAACCATTACCAGGGAACGGTATCGAACTCAATTGATGCGATTGAGCCGAGCACTGCACGAAAAACGGCCACAATACGAGCACAGACACGAAAAAGTGATTCTTCAGCAGGACAACGCTCGACCTCACGTTGCGAAACCCGTGAAAACCTACTTGGAAACGCTCAAATGGGAAGTCCTACCGCACCTGCCATATTGTCCTGATATTGCACCGTCCGATTATTACTTATTCCGTTCGATGGCAAATGGTCTCACTGGTCAGCAATTCCACTCATATGATGACATCTCAAAATGGCTTGATTCTTGGATAGCATCAAAAGACGAACAGTTCTATCGAAATGGTATTCACGTTCTACCAGAAAGATGGGAAAAAGTCGTAGCTAGTGATGGGCAATACTTTGAATAATTCGTTTGTAACCTTAGTTTTCAAAATAAAGTTTCCTTTTCACCAAAAAAACAGCGAGAACTTAGTTGCACACCTAATATTACCCTACACAAAATTTAGTGTTGTGGCATAACGTTGTTTTAAATATAATTGTTACAGTTGTAAATACCAATTTTTCACCATATAGAATAGCATTATAAGAATAATCAATAATAAAAATACGTCGCTGTAAGCTTTTGTTTATGTTTAATGGAATGTATAAATAACGCAGCCAGGTTTATTTCTTATAAGTGTGTCCTTCGGAAGTGAGAGAAGTATGTCTCAACTGCAGAGTTAGTCCGAATTCCAATCGAATGGATAATAATCTTGATTCTTCTACCATGCAATTTATCATTTTTGTGTTGAGTATAGACTGTTCCGATAGTTATAAATACACTAATGATTAACCGTCAATTCAAAATGCGTGCAGTATTCAACCAACTTTTGGCAGCGTCTTGTTGTTTACATCCAAATTAAACTGATGTTGTAATTTTTTTTTTTTCAAATTTATCGCACGGAAGTTTGAAAATGCGTGGCCTTGCTCCCGAGCAAAGAAAACGGATTGTGAACAAACGGTGCACCGTCAGTGGTCTGTCGATCAGAAAACTGGCTAAGGAAGAAGGTGCGAGCGTCGACGCAGTTCAAACCGCATTACGGAAGTATCAATAACAGTGCTCTTTCGTAGATTCCCCGAGACGGGGTAGAAAACCCGGTCCCGCTGACCTTACAATCGAAAGAACGGTTAGGGACTATTTCAAGCGTCATCCTTCAGCATCAGTCCGAGATGTGGCGAAAAAGCTAAGTACTTTGACGACTAATGTTATGCGTGCCAAGGAGAGAATAGGCCTGCAGACTCGTTGGAAGCAGAAGCAGCCAAAACGAAGCACCAAACAGGCTGAATCTGTGAAACCGAGGGCTCGAAAGCTGTACGACAAACTGCTGACCGAAAAATCAGGCTGTGTTATCATGGACGATGAAACCTACATAAAACTCGATTATAAAACTCCCTTGGTGAAAACACCAAACCGTTCTGCACGAGAGCCGAACTTGACTGCAAACACACCACCATGTGGCTATAATTTACCACTTCAGTTTCGTGCTTATAGATGAACCCGCAACGCAATGGACGCGACACGAGTGTACACGCTCGTGTTTTGCTTTAGACACCGTGTCTTGATTTTTGGGAAAACACCCGAGCCGAGTGGTTACGATCACAAGAAAGCTCTCAACATACACCCAGTATGACACTGGTTACCACGGATAGAGCATTGCTCGTCGGATGATTCTAAAAATTTGATAATTTGACTTATAGGTTTGTTTTCTTGGCTGTTGGGTGACGGGCGCATAAGTTGATTGAGTTTAACAAGCACGGCATGGGTAGAAATAAAATAAATTAACCACGCGTGTATTCCGCAATCGGACACAATCGGAAACACTCGGCTGTGGTGTTTGCCGAAACATCATACACGATGTCCGAAGCCAAAACACGAGCACTGGCATTGGTGTTGTACCCACCGCGTTGCGTGTAAGTCTGGAAGCACGAAGTCAAAGTGGTGAATTTAATACACGCGCTAGCGTGGTAAAAAATAGCTCGGCGTGCAGTGTAGTGTTTGGACATGGCTGGGAAATCTAATTTTTTTATTTGCATAAACAAAGGCATATATTTTTCAAAAAAGTTGTAGATGAGAAAATTTCAAGCAACTTTGGTCGTACAAATTTTTCTGTAGCTTTTGAAATGACCGAATTAGAGCAATTTTTCCTACGTACCTTAGGGTGTCCCTAAAAAGCAGTTATTTTGCTCTAATTTTTTTATTTAAAATTTTCAGCAAAGCTGTGTTCCCATTAATTCTAGAACAAAAAAAGATACAACTTTTGATGTACTGAAATCGTCGCTATCATATGTCAAACAGAAGTTATTATGGTTTTTGTAAAAAAATAGGGCTTTTTCAAATGTTGATCTCTCTGATTGGGGCAGACAGAAAAAATATTTCTCAAATGCATTTGGAAGTTTTTATATTAGGTTTTTATTCAATGCCGTTTGTAGCTCAATTACTTTATGACTTACAAAGAATAATGTTATCGAGCGCTCCCTATTAGGCTGAGGTACCCGAGCAATGGTTTATACCAAAGCGATAACAAGTTCTTAATATCTGATTATCAAAATTTGATCCCTAAATATGTTATTATTTAGGCTGAATAAACAGCCAAAATAACAGTAGAGATAAAAAATTAATGTTCCTTGGATATCTTAACATTAACTCGTTTTATTATCATTGAGTTCATTTTGATAACAAATTTAGTGATGTGAAAAAAATCCTAGAGATAATTTCAAATTAGGTTCTCAACATGATATCAAATTGATACACCAATAACTGAAGTAATCATTCTGGTGAAAAGCTCAATTTCATATCCATGAAATGCTGGCAATATTCAGCATTCGTCAGTATGCTAGTGGCATTCAATAATGTTTGTTAAAAATCGTCTTTAAAAATTTATAACAATTGATAACAAAATAAGTCAATGTTGATAAATAAATTTGAAATGCGATAAATGGTGAGTTCAAAATGATATCTGACACAACAGAACTTGTTACTTGTTTGATATCAGTTTGTTATTTTCCTTTGTTAGGGTAAGGGACACATTTCCTAGATTAATTTAAAAAACTTAAAGTATTTCTTTTGCCTAACTTCCGGGGTGAAAGAACTTGGATAGATGTGGTAGTGGAAGGAACGTTTCTAAATAAAAAGATAGCATTTTTGACAAAATGGTTGGTTTAATTGTGCGTGGAAAACATTTTTTTCGGTGAAACTAAGGATCCCAATTTATTTTGGGTGATTTTGTTCATTGTTAAATTTCACATACTAAATGTTAACTAGTAGTGGATATCTACAAACTTAGAAATTATGAATTTTACACGAGACGTAATTCATTCATGTTTGGAATAAGTCGGGGAACGTAAAGGAAGATTTCGTGTAAAATTGTGATTGCTGAAACTGACACATACGCAATTCGACGCAAGATGTGTTTGATTGAATTTATGTTCTCATCTCTTTCAACTCATTCTTATTTGATAAAGGACGCTTGCATGTGTCGGTCTCAGAGGACAGAAATTTACATGACATTTTGGTAGTGTGTAGCTTAGCTTAAAATGTAAAATTAATTTTAATTATCCCGTTTATAGAATTAAAAATCAAAACTTCAGACTCTTAACGTACAATCGTAGCAATCGTTCTTTTTTTGTCGCTCTCGCCAACACAAATTATGAGTCACTAGACTGTCCTATTCTACTACTACGACAAGCGGTACCGCTATTTGTTTGAATACGTGCAGTTTGACATTTGGCTTTCAAAATACGAGATGATTTTCCATTAAAATAATTAAAAATCATCAAGCAGTGTTGATTTACTGCCCTGACCTTTTTGCCATCGCAACAGCACCTCGTGTGATTGCGCTTCTCTCCGCTCGCTCTGGAACTGATAGGAGGCATGGCTCGTACTTACCTTCCAAAGATCACCAGAGTGTTCGGTCAAAGCGTGAGGGATAGAAAATTACTCTCCTACGCCTGCCACACGACACGACGACGATCATCATAATGGTGATGATGGTTCGGCAACACGATTCGATGGCGGCGGTCTGTTTACAAACTACTGTAGCTCACCTACCTACATACCCATCGCGGTTGGCGGTCGCGGTGAGGCTCCGTGCGATGATAGTGTGTCACTCGGTCGTAGAGCCGTGTTTTCCCACCAACCACACGACGCGGCCACAGCTCTTTAGTATTCAAATATCGGAGTCCTCGCCTTCTACGAAAGGGAAAACGATGGCAAAAAAAAATCAATCATATCGTGACAAGAGATCATCTCTGTGCGGTTAAATGTGCATAATGATATTTTTCACTATGCCATCGACAATGCGTCCATTCATCGTCGGGATTTGAACGCGAGATTGAAGAGAGTTTGAGTGGCATCTTGTAACAACATCTTCAAACTTGCCCATCTGTGTGAATAAGAAGTGTACCCTCTTCTTGTAAAGTCTTGCACAGATCTACATTCAATCATGGCTGATGTGCGATGGACTGTGCTGATAGAAATAATTCGCATTCATAAGGCAAAGCCTTTTAAGGTTCAATTCAGCAACATTGTGTAAACACACTGACTGATTGACTGACTTTGCGGCAGCCTTCGGGTCCGTGGATATAGATTACCATCGGCAACTAGGTCCATGTTTCGACCTGCGAGCGCATCAGAAAGCTATGAAGCAGGGTGAGATTGATTTCCGCCTCTCACTGCGCCATAGGATCTACTGTGCGATAGATACATATAGCTTTCCAGGTCAGCGATTATGTAACGCAAAATTAATGATGTTTCATTGTAAAGAAATTTGTATTGAATACAATCTTTTCAATCAGGTTGTTCGCTGGTGCCCATGGTTAGATTTGAGGTGGAAGGAAAAAAATCGAGTGCCACCAAGTGACGAACCAGTCACTGTTCATGTGCGTGGAAGGTCTCAGCCCTCTCAAATATTAGCATATTTTCAAGCGTGGTGATAACTGCACATTCTATTTGGAGTGACCATAACGAGACTTAATGGAGCTGTCAACTGCAACAAAATTCCAATAAATCACAATAGAGAACAACCTCGCTGCGTCGCTGCTAATGACACTTTGGAATTCACTTAAGATTGTTAAACAAATGGAAAACCTGAGACCTCACAAGGTGATTGGTAAGGCAGTGCTTCACGACATTCGAGCTCGAGTTCGTCATTCCTCGTGGTCTTTTCTAACGTACATACATTTGTTCAATAAGTCGGTGGTGCCTACCTCAGGATTTGAATGTACATGCTAGTTCATGAAGATGCGCGAAGATTCTGCTTTGCATGCCACACATAAATCTTACCAACTGTCATCATCAGTCAGCGAGCGAATTGCAGTTGATGCAGATATATGTAAGGGGGCAAATATTTCAAGTTTTGTTTTTCAGTGGAAACTATTATTTTGGAATACTTGGTGATTGTGTGCATGAAACATAGAGTTATTTTTTTTCTAGTGAGGAGTGACTATGTAATGTGTTGTACCCATTATTTTATTTTATTTACATGGCATAACGTCACAATACTATAACATAGCCCTGATACAGAATATACACTATGTTGCGATGTTGTACCCAACACAATTAAAAAAAACCAGCTCAAGTGCTATTAACAGAAATTATGTTTTTAACGACAATTCAAAATCAGGCATCAGATACGATATTTTTTCAGGCTCCTAGTTATTCAGATTATTGTAGACATTGGTTGCTTATTTTGCTGGCAATTAATCTCTTCGACAGAACTTAGCTTTGATTTTAATTTATTTCATTTAAATGGTAGTTTGAATTATGTTTTTAGATAATTGTGTTTGTTTATTTCTACATGTTATAATCTGTGTATATACAATCCAACGCCCACCAACCGGCAGTGTTTTTATGGAAGAAAAAATGTTTGCAGTTAAATGAACTGTAGTGATTATAAACAACTTATAATCATCAATTCACTCGCGACAAAACTGAACAATACTCTAATTTAATAATTTATGTTTTCATGGTACAATACTAACAGCACTAACAAACACAATCAAGCTGATATTAACTTTCCTCCGGGTGCTGGGGCAAAGCTCAAAAAACCACCAAAAAAAAACGCGAAAAAAAAACCGACCATAACAAATTTTGGGAGGGAATCGATTATATTCACCACATCTTACACAAAACACGTGGAGATTTTATCATTTCACTGTTCATTAAGGTTGAATTACGAATATATTTTTGATTTTATTTTTCGCGAAAAAATAAATTTGATTCGTTGTGCAATTTCACTGATTCTGATCAATCACGGAATAGCAACCATTGATACGTGCAGTCAGTCAAGCTAAGCTAAGCTAAGCTAAGCTAAGAAAACGGAAGAGGAGTTTTTGGAGAAGAATGTCCAGAAATCGACAAACATACTTTTGCATACAAAAACTAATAAACGATAAAAAAATTAAAATCGTTCCATGAAAAACGCATTCATTAAACTCTGGTCAATATCTATAGTAAACAAGATATGATCCCTAAAATTTATCAATGTGATCCATAATTTTTAAATAGTATAGCATTAAAATGTCAAAAATGTACCGTTATATATCTAGGGAATCATCGATAAAATTGTTCGGATTACCAATAAATATGTTACAAATGATCCAAAAATGGTTGAATGGCGTTCCTTAAACTTGTAAAATTGATCTACAGAGTGTAACCTTTGTGCACTAAAATACATGGACATGATTCATAAATTATTAAAAACTGTTCCATAAATAAATTGTCAATGATCCATCAAATAATTAATAATGAACTCTAAACTAATTGGAATGATCCATAGCAAATCAACTTTGTGCACTTAAACATTTGGGTATGATCAATAAATTATGCCTGCATTTTTAAGTTTTGGTCACTATTTTTTCAAATTTTCGGTCCATAAAAACTGGGAAATTGATCCCTGACATTTCCGTTGAACTGACTGATGAAAATTTTGAAATGTTGTTTCCCGTATGCTTAAACGATTTCAAATCGTGTCTTGAACAACATCTTGCAATTTGAGCACATTTGGTAACAAACTAACACTAATTAGATTTTTTTATTACGAAATTGCGAGTACTATGGAGAAAGCAAACCTTTCATTCAACAGTAATTCTTATACAAATTTTTCTCAAAAATAGTTTTGCCAACAGTTTAGAAAAAAAAACATCCAGTAATAGTGTTCTAAATCAATTCATAAGAGGTTTCTAATCTTTTGGCCTGATGCTCACATGATCTTTTGGAATGATGATGACATAGAAGCCAAGATTTGTTGGGCTCTACTTCAATTGCTAGAAATACCAATGTTGCCTGCTGAGTAGTTGAGGATTGAAGAACTAAGGCGGTAGAAAGCGGTCGATGTTTCCGATATCTTCTTTAAGCAAACGACTGATTCAAGCATTTGGCCGGTAAATATTATGCAAAAGGAGGATATTTTTCGTGGTCAGTTGGACGACAAGCGTTTGCCCGGCATAATTTTATTAAAAAATCTTAAATAACAGTTTCATCAAACTTTAAATTTTACCTGTAATTCTTAAAGTGCACGTGTGCTCTGTACCAAATTTATTGGGAAAAATGTGTCTCAGTTGCGGTCGTAAAAATTGAGATCGTAAAAGAAAGTCAGCTTTCTGAAAAATTGAAACTCTCCTCCAAAGGGATCCTTCTTTTACAGCAATATCTAAACCGCATAGCCAAAGGAACGGACATGTTGATAGATCTGAGTTGAAGCGCAGTCAAGGATCGAATTCCCCGTAGCCAAAATTTAAAAAAATTTAACCCAAAATTGGAATAATTCCGGCATAATTTATAGATCATACATATGTATTTTAAATGCACAAAGTTGATTTGCTATGGACCATAAATAGAAGTTTGTGGTTCATTTTTCAAACATATTATGGATCACTGGCGATTAATTTATGGAATATTTTTAATGATTTATTGATCATGTGCATATATTTTAGTTCACTAGCGTGACATTCTTACGAACAATTTCACAAGTTTAAAGAATGATATTGAACATTTTATGGAACATTTGCAATATGTTGATGGGTAATTCGTACAATTTTATCGATCCTACCCTAGATATATAACGGTACATTTGTGACATTTCATTGCTAAAATTTAAATAATGCTGGATTTTATGGATCATTTTCATTTTTTCTCATAGATTTTCATCAGATCCCTATGGGTCATAAATACATTTTTTATGGAACAGATTTCATTTTTTATGGATCATTTCTTCAGTTCAAAGGCGCAAACTTTGGGCTGCCCCAGAAAACTGTGAAGTACTGGATGAGGCAATACTATGGTATGGGGATGCCTTGCGTGGTATTGTGGAACTTGCTCGAACCGAAGGAATTATGGATACTAACAAGTAAACTAACATTCTGTGCAAAAACTTGGAGGTTTCTTTGCTGAAAGTTGGTCTAGAAAATGACTACATATTTCAGTAAGAAAACGATGAACCGATGCACACCGCACACAAAACTACTACTATTTTTTTTCCGTGGATCTCGTATAAAACTGTTGGAATGGCTTCCTTAGTCTCTGGATCTCAACCCAATGGAAAATCATTCTACTGTCAAGTACCGTATGCGTGATAATGTTTGCACCATCGTACAAATAAGGTTTCCGTTTCACCTGTGCATACAATGCCTTGGTGTTTCTTTGCATGCACGTAAGCTATAATTCATATCATAGTAGGCTGCGAGTAAAAGAAGCCGATTTCCTTAGTTTGACAGTTGCACCATGACAAAGTGGCAGCGTATTCGTGATTTGTTCCACGCGCAAATGTCGCAAAAAGACATTTCAATCGCCGTGGGAGTGTCCCGGTGGACCGTGAAAAGGGTCTTAGACCGAGAAAAGAAAGGACACTATCCGCAAAGGTGGCCACAGGTCGTCCGAGGTCAGCTCGGATTCTGAGGGTTATCGCTGCCATCAAAAGGAAGATTCGGGCGAATCCAGTGCGTTCAATGAGGAAAATGGCGAAGGAACACGGGATCAGCTACTTTACGGCACGGAAGATCGTAAAGGAAGATTGCGGGGTAAAGTCGAGGGCACGGAAAAAAACTCACATGATTACCAACCGCATCCGGGAGCTACGAGTCGAGCGATGTAAGAAAATCTTGAA
The DNA here is from genome assembly GCA_024533555.2 of Aedes koreicus. Classification (NCBI taxonomy): domain Eukaryota; kingdom Metazoa; phylum Arthropoda; class Insecta; order Diptera; family Culicidae; genus Aedes; species Aedes koreicus. The sequence continues at coordinate 189,662 of JAHHFK020004422.1, forward strand.
CTTCCTCAAGCAAAAACATCCGGTAATCCTGTTCACCGACGAGAGCATGTTTACCGTCGTCCCTTATCGAATTCCTGAACCGACCGCTATATTAGTTCCTTTCCGCTAAAATACGTGGCCGATGAGCATAAAAAATTGTATCTGACCAAGCATCCTGCTAGCGTTATGATGTTTGGATTGGTGGCAAGACAATGAATCCGGTGTTGTTTCCAGAAAGCAACAAAGTATTCACGAAGGTCTATATCGGGATAGAAGTAAATATGTTCTTCTGTGGATCAAGGAAAACTCCTATAATCGCTCTCATAAGTGTGGCACGTGATATATGCCAAGGTATGGGTCTGAGGGGGGGGGCCTGATCTAAACTCCACACGAGTACAGCAAACCTCAAATAAACATAGAACGTCACCTGGAGAGAAATGGACCCAGGCTACATTATTAAGACCTGCCATGCGTTCCGGAAGCGTGTGGAGATCGTTATTGCAGCAAGTTGGAAGCATACCCCTTTTAACCAAACGAAAAAAAAATCGAAACCGAAATTTTTGAGAATACTTGTATATGTGAGTGTAAACTTTATTTTTGCCAGTACTACTGTTACACCGAAAACACAAATATGAGAGTCATATTCTATCTGACCTGGCCTCCAAACTACAGGTCATCTGCACTACATTTAAAATTCTGCGCATTTTTTTTTGCACATTTCAATTATTTCTTATATTTCAATATGGCCATTGGAAAAAAATACAGCTTTGCCAATTTATTTTCACAATGACTACTATAAAACTAATTGGTCATTTTATAACTTCCCTCAATACCAATTTACCGTTTAATGCATTAACTGGTGACAACTGACCATAATAAGATTGTATGAATGAGTCCTAAAACGGCATTTCAAAACAGCATTTTAAGAGTTCATAAAGTTGAAATAAAACCTTTGATAGGAGTCAAAGGGATTTGAGAAAACAAGGTTGTAAGATTGTTGTAAGCAAGTTGTGTAGGTTTTCATTAGTCTGACTAGAAATAGGAACCTGTTAGCCACCTCTTGGTACCACAATAAAACCAAATTGATTTCTCGTGGCTTTCATAAAACTGTAATAAAAATTAGTAAAGCTGGATGGTATTGGCAATGTTACTTGGGAATACCACACGACATATTTTATGTCCTGATAATCTGCAACACAGCCGCATTTGTGTCTGAGAGCCCTATTTGATAGAAATGAGAGCCTTACGAGTAGTGCTTGGACATTAGACGACACGTGATAAAATACGGGCCAACGTTTTTTTTTCGATACCTTTGGGAGAATGGAATGTAATCATATGCCCAAATCCCCTGAATCCTATTTTTGATACCAGCTGATCAAGGCCTGTTGACGAGCAAATGCAAAAAAAAAATCATCGAAGGCTGATAATGATACGCCTTACCGATCACTCGAAGGACTTGCTTTGCTAAATTAATTATCGCCGAAAAGGGTTACCGCGTTGCTCCACCATACTCCACCAAACAAGCCACCAAAATAACTACCGTGAGGGGACCCTATCGTTTTTAAGGCACTGTATTAGAAACGAGCGTGCAAAGTGGAAGTTGTGATTTTAACTGAACATTTAGCAGGATTTTTCGTCATCACTCAACCAAACGAACGACCTACCGTAGTTCTGTCTCCACTTCAACGTATATTTTGCTACTGGTTTATTAACAATTTTGCTATTTTGCTATCTATTCTTTCCACAACGGAGATGGTTGACCATCGACTATCGTTCGTACGAAACATTCTCTTGCTCTCTATTTCGTTTTAGAGTTGCCAAAAAAGGGGGAAAGTTGGATTAGATAGGAAATCGGAATTCAATTGAGCTTAAAACTACTAAATACAAGATATGATCTCCAACAAAGGCAATAGGATGTTCCACTTAATTATCGTTTTCAATAGCGCCCACCTTTGCAAGTAAGTCCGTTTTCTCACTCCCCGGAATCGAGCAATGAGAAGGGACCCAAAGCAAGGTGTTGGTGTAAAAATTGTTCGAGCACTCAAAGTAGATCGCATTTCACTAACGAAACACAATAAGTGCTTCACCTGCCTCATTGAACGAATAGCCTCAAGTGAGCTGGGGCTATCCGTCGAAATGAAGAACTGATCTGACGGAAGAGAGGCATTTCGCTCTAATGTATAGTGTTTAGCCGCCAATGCAAGGATTTTGAAGTTTGAACGAGGTGCTATGAAGCTCGTTAAAAACACCAAATCCTGTGGAATCATTTTGTTTTTGACCAGTCGGTGTAAAACTTTCTGTCGCAAGAGATATGGCCAAACTTGCTTGCAAAAATTGGTGGTGATAGCTTAATCATTTACACCGTGTCCAATATATTCTCATACACGTTTTCCTTGCATTGGTGTCGTTCAACTACTCAACATGCTTCACGTGTGTGTTAATTGTAGTTTTGCACTATGTTTATACAAACGCTTTTAGGTTATGTCCGATTGTTTTCATTCGGTGTTTATCTTTTACCAGCGATGAAGGAGTTTTGAGCTGTGGTGATAAAAAAGTTTTTGAAAGGTGAGCGCACGGGCGCTATTTTCAGAAATTTGAAAAACCTCGGAGTAAAGCGGGATTTTGTGTACCGAACCATCCGAAGGTACCGTGATACCTGCTCGTTGGATGACCGGAAGAGATCCAGTCGTACTCGCACGGTGCGGACTGCACGAGTTGTTAAAGTGGTCAGGGAACGGATTAGACGAAAATCACAGCGCTCTGTACGTAAAATGGCCGCAGATCTGAATGTTTCGAGATCGTCTATGCACAATATGCAGTATATTATGACCTCAGATTCCAAGCTTTCAAGAAACGTAAGGTTCACGGAGTTTCGGAACCTTCCAAGCAGAAAGGACTCCGAAGAGCAAGTCTGCTTTTGTCGCGACTACGGTGGGGAAGAATTTATCTTTTCCGACGAAAAGTTATTCGTCTTGAAGCAATCCCACAATGTCCAGAATGACAGATTGTGGGCTCTCTCTTCGAGAACTGTTCCAGAGAGTGATAGGAATATTCCACGGTTCCAAAGTGCTGCGTCAAGTGATGGTTTGGGGGAGGAATTTGCAAACGACGCAAATTACCACTGGTTTTCATCGAAAAAGGCGTTAAAGTGAATGCCGTATATTATAAAACGGAAGTTTTGGAGAAAGTTGTCAAGCCATATGTACAAGAGGTGTTTGGAGATGATCACTGTGTGTTTCAGCAGGACGGAGCGCCATCACATAACGGGTGTCCACTAAATAATGAGAACGAAAAGAATGGGTCAGGAAAAAAATACCAGTGAAGTTTTATTCAAACTGATTTATTTTATTAAAAGGGTCAACTTAAATCTTCAAACTAAGTTTAGTGAATATTGTCATATGGTCCGTGGTCCGCCGTGCGGCGCAGCTTAGTCGTTATGCTGGAACATGACCGTTGGACGGCAGCCACATCGATTTTTCGGATGCAGCTTTTGATCCTGTTGGTAAGTTGCTTGGTGTTCTTGGCCTTCCAATTATCCTTGTATACCATGGAGCTCAAAAGACCGAAGAAATCCTCGATAGGACGGCACTGTGGCAAATTTGTCGGATTCCGGTCTTTTGGGACATATGGTATATTTTGGCTCTCCAAAAACGTTAGCGTTATTTTTGCGTAGTGCGATGATGCCTTGTCCGGCCAAAACACGTATTTGCCATCCGAGTGATGTTGTTTAAGAAATGGGATGAGTATTTTCTGCAAACACTCTCTTTGGTACACCTCCTGGTTGATGGCCAAACCGCTTGGTTTGAACCACGGCTTCGAAATACCCTTATCGGATATTACGATGTATAACATAACCTTCGATTCAAATTTGTGCTTGAACTTATACATTACTTTTGGAGGAGTAGTAGATTTGTCCTTAGTGTAGAATCGGTCGTTTCCCGGTATCTGAGACTTCGAAAGAGGAAAGTAGCTTTCGTCGTCCAGAACGAAAGATTTTCCGCCGTAATTCCGAGTCATCCAGCGGCATTGGGATTTCACGGTTTGAATCTGCTCATCTGTGTACTCTGGGGATCTGGTTTTCTTTCTACACACTATTCCTTCTTTCTTTAGCGTCTTGCAGATGAGTGACTTCGAACAATGGAACTTTCGGGCTGCTTCCCGTTGACTTACCGAATCCTTGTTGTTGAACATGCTGCGCAGCGAGCGGAGCGTTTTCTCATTCATTATTTTCGCTGGACGGCCGCAACCTTTCTTCCGGGTTACTCTCATGCATGCCAGGATACGGTATACGGTGGATACCGGAACTTTTTCACGACAAAAATGGTCCACCGTGTATTTTTTTCCACGATCTTCGTTCGCTTGAAAGAATTGTACAACGCGCGCGCGCAGTTCTTCCTGTTTCGACGGCATGCTGAACACGACTGAACATGTTAGAGTGAAATAAGAGTGTATGAAAATTTTCTGGAGAGTGCAACGATTCATTCATCTAAAGTGACATTTCTATGCGGCCGTTTTTGTTCTGATGGAAAAGTATTGAAATCATTCTCATTTTTTAGTGGACACCCGTTAAAAAATCGAGAAAAAAAGGAAGCCAGACAATCGAACAGAATGAGCATACAGGAAAAAAGACAAATATGAATCAACAACAATCAAACAAAAAGAAACACGGACCAAAAACACAAAAAAAAAGACAAAACAAGGAGGACAAGTTGCAATTCAATGGGTAAAGTTATCAATAAAATTTGGATTATCGATTTGAAATAAATAGAGTTTTATTTTATATGCGAATATATTGGACACGGTGTAGAAAAGGGGCACTTTCAAATAAGTGTATTTCTTAAACTTTTTTTCAATCGAAAAAGTTTCTAAGAATGGCTTCAGCAAGTTATTCATTACTTATTTCTCAGAAATTCTCCACTTTAGCAACATGATGGCACTAGTTCTTCATCAGCATAATATCACTTGTGTTTTCTCCCCTTCATCTACAATTTCCACGGAATTGTCGCTTTTTTGGTCTCTCTGTGGATGAGAACTGAGGACAATTTGGTGGATTCAGCTCTTTTGAGATGAATTTCAAGCTCCAATATCGATATTTTTCCATTATAGAGCTCTTCCTTGCTGCAATGGCAGCTGGCTAACGATCTGGCCAAAACTTGACTGAAACATCATGGGACTTTGCGAAGGAAAAACCGATTGTTGAGGTACTCCCATGTATACCACCTTCCGACTTCATTATTTTATGAGCATGAGCATGAGCATGAGCATCATCGACCGCCCGAAGTTGTCCCTCCGTTGTTGCCGAGATCAACAATTATTACTCAGAGACTCAACAGACGATGCTCCGGACTAACATACATCTTCAATGTGTAAAAACTAAGGTGATCCTAAACTAAGGAACATGTTGAACGTGACACTCGCTTTATTGGAAGCCGCGAAGTCCACTGCACCTCCACGAGAAATCACCGGGATTTTGGATAACAGGATTGGATGGCAGCAGGGTTCGTTTTGGATAACGATAAGTTGTCAAGTGAAATATTTAAAAATTAGTACCGATTTCCGATTTGAACCGATTTTAACTAACAGTAAGGATGCTATTGAGGTCACTCAACCAGTGTGAATGTGGTTTTTCATTGGGAAAACAAAGTTATTTGTAATAATGCTGAAAAGCCGATTTTGACCGGTTTAGACCAATAGTAAGGATGCTATTGGACTCAAAAAATGTGATAGTGGTTTTTCATTGGGAAACTAAGAGACGTTCTATAATGCTAGCAAACCGATTTGGACCGATTTAAACCAACAGTAAGGAAGCTAGTGGGGCTCACTCACAGAGTGTGATGAGAGGTATTTCATTAGGAAAGAAGGCAATTCATCTCAACGCTTGAGAGCCAACTTGGACCGATCTACACCAACAGTACGGATGCCGCTGGGAGTCACTCACAAAATGGAACAGTGGTTTATTTGTTCCAAGATAGTAAGTGGCCCGACGGGCATGGCAAACGAATAATTTGGATCACAATTAATTATGTACCTGTACCTCAGATGGGTCGGTATCTTACCCGGCGAACCTCGACTTCTCACACTTACTCGATCACTCGCACAACGAACAATAGGGCAATCGAAACAATAGACAAAACAACAAACGCCCGATAACAATGCGGAACAAAGTATTGGCACAACCGATTCAATCGATTCAACCGATGGTCGACGCAAACCTATTAAAAATAAATTTTTATTATTATAGATACAACTTCCGACTTCATTGTTTTATCTGACACAAAAACTCTTGCTCTCTTTTCATAGGAACAGATACCTTGCCAAATCATGATTTTTTAACGCAAAATCATTCGCAAAAATAAACTTGAATCTGTCAGGAACCTAACCACGAGCAGGACACCTTAAAGAACTTGAGCTCCCGGGATTTGCTTTGAAATCTGCTCTAGCATATGAGCATTTCTCTGCCAAATGAGCAAATGAGCAAATCGTGTTCATATTTTTGTCATAAATTCAAATTAATTGCTTTAACTTCTTCTCGGAGCCGCAATTTGTATTACAACCAACGGTTTTTCGAGTTATATGATTTTTTGAAAAATACGCATGGCAAAACACATACGCCCTTTTGAAAAATTTGTATTGAGTCAAAAAATTCCCTTAACCCGCGGAAAATCCATCATCACCAATTCCGAAGACATGTGCAATGTTTCATCCAAATCGGAGAGGGTCGTGCAAGATTTTGGCTTTTCCGGCTGATTTCACTGGACGCTCAAGTTCGAGCTCCCTAGTTCGGACTTGGGAATGGGCGGTTGGCCACTCTTTGTGTTTGGGCTTGGTGGGTTGTTAACTTGCTCAGAACATTTTTAACCTCTAGGGCGGTTCCGGCGCGGCTTCTTGATGAAATTGTAGGTAGTAATTCCACTGGGGCTCTAGGGGGCGTAATTTATTGCTAGACTAGATTGGGCTGATAATTGTAGGTACGGGGTTATGAAAATTTAAAGATAAGTTGACGGGGGGGATGTTCTGGCTTTTTTTGCAACTTGGGTTGGACCGGGGAAGCACTTGGTCCTTTAAAATACCGATATACGCTTCGGTATTGATTTTAACTCCAGCATCGATGAAAACAGGCGGCATTTTCAAACCGTTGGCCAAACATCATGACACCAGCCGGATGTTTGGTTTGAAATTTGAATTATTCACTTATTAACTTTTTTCCGGAACGTTCTCCATTTTCTGCGGTGAAATGAACCGGTTCGTGCGGCTGTTGGCCACAGCATCGATGCTGAAAAGCTTTTCGTCGGAGAACAGGATTATCATTTCTTCTTTCTTCAACAAGGACAGCAATCTCTTGGAACGAGTCACTCGTAGTTCCTTGACCCGGTCCGTAATCAAGTGGCGTTTCACGCTGGCTCTGGAAGATGCATGCAGGATAATGATTCTCCGCATGGATTCTTTGATGATTCTCCGCATGGATTTCTCTGAAATATTGGCTTCCTTTGCAAGTTTTCTTATGGAACGCACCGGGTTGCGAGCAATTTTTGCACGGACCGATTTGATCACGTTCGGCGTGCGTGCAAAGCGCGGACGTCCGCTTCCTGGCTTCCGCTGCTTAGGACCATCCTGCAGGGACTATTTTATGCGGTAAACTGTTGCCAAATGGCACCCTACCACCTTGGCAATCTCTTTCGGCTTCTTCTGGGCGAGCAACAAACTGGTGATCACTTCTTTTGTGAACATTTTGACGAATTTGCAATAAAACAAATAGAATGTTTGGATGCAGCACTTGAAAGTAAACATAAACAAATACACTTTCGACAGAAATTAGTCACTAGCTACACGAATTAATCCAATACTCAAGTTTGAACATTTTTGCATTATTTTCGGCCGCACCCTGTATGTAAATGGAATTACGCCCCGTTTTGCCCAAGATTCCTAAAAGTGGTTTGTGGTCTGTACAGATGATAAATTTTTGGCCATATACAAAAAAAAAATTGTACTGTAGAAACTAAGGCCAACGCCTCTAAATGTAATAAGGGATAAACCATTTGTGCACTGTTCAAGGAAAACGAAGTAAACCAAATAGGGTGCTCTTTTCCATCAATAATGTGTGATATAACTCCACCTACACCATATGACGAAGCATCCGTACTAACCACTATTGGTTTCTTTGGATAGTAAAAGGTAAGTATATTTGCTGAGAGTAATTTACTTTTAGACTCCTGAAAAGATTTTTCACACCTGGAGCCCCACTCATATTTAACGCTCTTTTAGAACAATCCGTACAAAGGTTGTAATGTCATGGAAAGGTTCGGAAGAAATTTGTTGTAGTAGTTGAGAAGGCCCAAATAAGCCTTAAGCTCACTCACATTTTCAGGTGTTTTTGCAGCTTGTATTGTAGAAACTTTTTCTGGATTTGGCAAAAGGCCTTTGTTTGAAATAATATGCCCCAGAAAAGGCAGCTCGTTTACAAAAAACTTACACTTCTTATAGTTCACTATGATATTAGCCTGTGATAAACATATCAGGACTTCATCCAATTTAAAGAAACACTCTTCTGGCGACCTTCCCGTAATTAACACACCATCAAGGTAAACATACACGAATTCAATCCCTTTTAAAATATATTCCATAATCTGTTGAAAGATTTCTGCACTTGATGGGGAAGTCTATTAAAAGTTAACAGTCCTTTAATTGTGTTGATAACTAAAAATTTTTGTAGATTTTTTTGAATGTTTCAACTGCGTATATGCAGGGGTCAAGTCTAATGAACAAAAGACATTACAATCAGCTAAAGAAGCGAATACATCTTGTGCGGTTGGTAAGCACAGCTCGAAAAAGTAGTGTGAATTTCAGTTCAATATCATGCACATAAATGGAGCGTCACAAAACTTACAAATTAACATTATAAATCGTGTAAGGTTCTGGTACATTCCTATCATTGTGGATAATGTTGTATACAAAAGTCTTTGTTATAACTGTTTTATGCAAGTTGCTGCCTCGTGTGGCAGGAAATAAAATTTTACATGCTCTAATATTTACATGACAATGAAAATTTAAATTTTCTTTCTGTGAGGGGTATGTGTTTGGTATCAATACCTTATTTATTGACACTTTACAGTCAATTACCAACCCATTATTTTTTTCCTTTTTGGGTACAATTTCAACCGGAGGGGCCCATTAACTTTTTTTTTGCAACAAAAAAAAATTATATTTTTTTACTTTTGTTATACGATACTAAATAACACACACAACACCCCCTATTTACTCTTTATATTTTTTTTGTTGGTTTTGTTATCAAAAACCCAACTGCTTTTAAACCCCCCCAAATAGCCTCCTAGGGCGGCCACTTCTTCTCATTTTTTTCAACACCCACACGCGAAAAAATTTGAAGATTTTTTTATTTTTTTCCTCGTGGTCACTTTTTTTTTTTTTATTTTAAAATAAAAATCTACTTTTCTGGTGGGCTGCAGTTATTTATTTTTTTTTTTTTTTTTTAAACCATATTATATTTTTTTTTGTTGTGGGGGGGGGGTGTTGTGTTTTGTGGGAGGGGGGCAGCGTTGCCAATATTTTTTTTGAAAAAACTTGAAGAATGCAAAAAAAAACTGGAAAAAACTGGATCCTAAAAATATCAAGAAATAGCCTACGTAATCAAAAACCATTTGTCGCATATTACAATTTATATGTTGTATGTAAGATATATTGTTACAATATGTGGAATTGTTCTGTAATGGTTTTAACTAAAAATTCTTTACACTAACACAGATGGTTACTGTATTTCATATTGTCATTGTAAGATTTCTTTAATTCTGGATTATATCCCAACATTTTGACATAAAATATAACGAAAATAAAGCGAATACAACCGCCTATTCAGCATAATGTTATTTGGCCTCTGCCATATGACTAAAACTGTATGGGATACTGTTAACTAATACGTATCAACTTTAGGGTTATTGTCACAACAATATGGGAAATAGTTATCAATAATATGGGGAATTGTCAATGAATGGTTTTTAATTATGTGCGGAACCACGAAGGACATTTTATTTATTGTAGAACGCATGACCTAAATGACGTTTCGATCTTTGAATCTGCTGTGGTATTAAACATGTACCACATTCAACCCACGGTAATTTTTGTGGAGGAATGACACAAAGTTTTCCAAGCTGAAAAAAAAGATAATATTTAAAGTAGTTTGTTTCCAATAGATTTAAAAAACTGTTTAAAGCATTCTTAGTGTTATTTTAAAATCAGATTTTATCATTTATGTGTAAATAAATAAAACAGATACAGAAACTGTTCGCTAACTGGGTGCTGTTTAACTGGGCTGCTTTTTAACTGGGCGTTCGCTACCTAGCCCAGTTAAAAAGCAAATAAACTTCAAAAATCAGCATTTGACATTTTGTTGTCAAAATCAGCAAGGGACATGTATAGGGCATATAAGGTTCGTGGAGGAGTGAAAAATTGTTAAATTGCACGAAATTGAGTCGTATTGCCATACAAACTGAGTCAAATATTTTGCACAATGGGGTGCACAGTAAGCTACATCCTACATCACAATAATATATAAAGCATTAAAACATTATTTAATTTATGTATTACGCAATTAAATATGCCAACCGAAAGCTGATCGAAAGCCCCCTCCAAATTTATTTACATTTGAAATGTCAGCCCAGTTACCGAGCAGCATCCGCTAACAAGGCTGTGCACTTAGCCCAGTTAGCGAACGGTTACTTTATATATTTATTTGTTCACCTGGTCAATATATAAACTTTACAAATATAACTTAACCCAAATAACAATAACAAATATTCACTGTTCTTTGGTCTCTCTTCTAACCGACTTGTACATTTGATAATTATACTTGGCTTTTATGCGTTAATTTATTTTAAGTTTTCCTGATTTTTCTTGATTGAAAGTAACCAAATTTTTGGCTGCCAAAATTCCCTTCATCATGTTTGTCCCAAACCTGTTGCAAATTTTAGTTTTGTTTATATTGTAAACGAAAAAAAAACTCCTTTCACCGTCGCAGATGAATGAGGAAGAATTAATAAATTTGGTATCAAATTCCGTAGATTCATTTTTCATGCTTCAAATGATCAAAGTCGATGTTTCTAAGTTCCCGGAATTCATTATCAGTATCTTGATACTTATCATCTTTGTTTTCCCAACTAATCTGTTTCCCTCTTGTTCACACTTCTTTAATTCAAATGATTCACTAGTGTGCGTCGATAAAACTTCAAAAAGTTCCCTAATAAATTTCTTATGGTTATTTTTCTTAACGACCTATTTGAGGTATCATCCAAACCTTTAAAGAAATGGTTGGAGAATTTGTGATATCGTTCGTTTAAGGTTGTTTATAAACGCTTTAAAACAGCAGCCTTTTTAGGGGATAGGAATCTCTCCACATTTAATAAAAAATATCCTACACTCCCGCTTCACGTTACTCAATTTTCGTAAAAAGTGGATCTACTCAATTTTATGAGTAGATCCACTTTTTACGAAAATTGAGTAACATATCCGTGAGAGAAAAAGAGATAGTATACAATTGTACTCAAATAATGAGTAAAATGAAGCGGGAGTGTACAATTAATGGGTAAAGCAAACAGGGTTGTGAAAAACAAAAAACTGGAAAAAACTGGACAAAAGTCAGAAAAGCTGAACGATTTGAAGATTTAACTGTTTGACTGGATTCCGTAAAAAAAAAACTGGAAGAATCTAGTTTAAACTGGAACATTGGCATCCCTGGGGGTAAGGTAGCATACACACTAAATCGAATTAACTTCATAATGAGTATATAACACTAACGAAATAAATAAAATGAATTGCGTTTCAATAATGCTTTTTTGCTCTAATTTGAAAAATTAGCTGACGATTCATGGAGTGAGTTATTACATCAAAATGTCTAGTTTACAACCCAACTAACATTTTTCATTAGGTAAACGCTTCATTGGCAAAACGTATACAGCGTTAAAATGAGTAACGGTTAAGTAGTGGTTGCACATGCACCCAGCCAATAATTTCACAGGCAAATCTGTCGAATCTACCCAGCTTCATGAAAATGCGAAAAGATATTAGGTGCGCAACTAAGTTCTCGCTGTTTTTTGGTGAAAAAGGAACTTTATTTTGAAAACAAAGGTTACAAACGAATTATTCAAAGTATTGCCCATCACTAGCTACGACTTTTTCCCATCTTTCTGGTAGAACGTGAATACCATTTCGATAGAACTGTTCGTCTTTTGATGCTATTCAAGAATCAAGCCATTTTGTGATGTCATCATATG
>JAHHFK020004423.1:0-43791 GCA_024533555.2 Aedes koreicus
ATTCTTTTAAGTTGGGGTTGTGTTTCTATTAGTGTAGTGAGTGATTCTTTGTATTGTTTTTGTGTTTTTGTTGATTACGTTTTGTATTAGTTTTCGGGAGTAACCATTTAAGTGTGCTGTGTCAAACATGTATTCGAGTTCTTTAGTTATGCCGTTTGGACTTAGTGGTAATGTCTGTATTCCGTGAATCATGTGATTAAATGATGCTATTTTGTGTTGGTATGAATGATTAGACGTATGTGGTATTGTACGTTGTGTATTTGTTGGTTTTCTGTAAATTTCAAATGAGAGTTCAGATTGTTCTTTTACTACAAGCAAGTCCAAGAATGGTAATTTATTGTCATTTTCAATTTCATAAGTGGATTCAATGTTTTTATGTGAGTTGTTCAATGTATTTAGGGTGAGAGGTAGGAGATCTTTCTTTAAAATGCAAAACACATCATCAACGTATCTATACCAAACGGTAGGTAGTTGATTCGTATCTTGTAATTTTTTTTTTCGAAATTTGCTATGAATATTTCGCTCAGAAAAGGGGAAAGGGGGTTACCCATAGGGGCGCCTTTTAATTGTTTATAATGTTCGTTTCTGAAAGAAAAATAATTTTCTTCCATGCAAAGTTGTGTAAGTTTTATGTATGAACGTACTTTTTTCTTCCATGCCATGTCGTCCTTTTGAAAGAGTAACCAATTCTCTAATAAGTTTAAAGTTTCTTTTACTGGAATACTAGGAAAGAGGGATTTGACGTCAAACAATACTAAAATTTCATCTTCATTTATGTCTACGTTATGGACGAGCTCTGTGAAATGTTGTGAGTTTTTAATTGCTCGACTGAAAAATTGTTTTGGCATGTTTTTAAATTCGTTAACTAACCATTTTGCAATTTATTGGTGGGTGATCCTATTGCTGAAATAATTTCACGCATTTCATTACCAGGTTTGTTAACTTTTGGAAGACCTTTAATAGTAGGCAATGAAGGATTTGATTCTTTAAGATTGTTAATTTCATTACCAAATGATAATTTGCACTCTTTGAGTTTTTTTTCCACACGTCTTATCATTCCCGGAAGGGGATCTGATCGCTGTTTTCTGTAGGGGCCATTATTTAATTTTTCTAACATGATGTTTTCGTAGTCCTTTTTATCTATTATTACTGTACAACTTCCTTTGTCTGATCTCAAATAGTAGACCGGTTTTCGTTTTAATTCTTGGAGTATTTTGTGTTCCTGTGTAATTTGTTTGTTTTGTGTTGGGTGTGTATTTTAAGGCTATTAGCTGTTTCTGTTCTGATTTCTTGTATTTGTGAAGTGTGTAAGTTGTTAGTATTGATTGCTGTCTCTATGTCGATTATTGTTCGTTTATTGTCAGGATTTGAATTTATTGCGTAATTGAGTCCTTTGTTAAGTAATTTTAGTTGTTCTTCTGAGAATTGTTCTGGAGAACGGTTTATTACTAACCCTTCTATATTTTGAACTATATTTAGCTTTTTAGATTTTTTAGGTTGCGACTTTTTGAGTTTTTTGAATTTGGAGAATCTATTCAGCTGTTCTAGAAGAAACAGCTGAATAGCTTCTCCAAAGTGGCTTGAACGAGCTTGCTTTATCGTAATTCCATCTCGCAGGCAGTAAGGACATTTAACTTCCACTGCACCCTTGCCGCAACAATCACACACTGTGATTGCATCCGATGTTGCTCCTAAAAATTTTCTCTATCCAAGTGTAAACCACTTTCTTTCTTTCGGAAGTTTTTTTTGTTCAGCTGTAATTTTTAGAGCATATGCCTCTATAGCAATATTTTGGTGGTTACATCCATATCTCGACGCAGTTACTGAGAACTTATAATCTTTCGGATAGCAAATTCTCCTTATCAGCGACAACGAAGGATTCTCAATCTGGGTTCTTGGTACCCCCCTAAAGTATATGCGGTGATTTTTCCAGCTCGAAACTTCTCCCAGTACCAACTTCAGCTCTGGGAAATAGTTAAACTAGCGATTTCTTCAACCAGAGATTTTGTGTAACGCAAGTCACATAATTTTGATGCGCTTATTTCGCGAAGCTCGCTTAGTGGCTTTCCCTCTAGATTGGAATCAAACAATTTACAGAAAAGATACTTTAGCAAGTTCGGCTCAGGATGAAATTCGCTTAACGTCGACTTGAAGTTGGGCTTTGAATGCTTCCTCGAATTTCCAATCAATTGACCAACGATGGATTCTCTCCGTCTACGATCTTGCTTATGAATTCATTCAACTCCTCCGAAGCGCATTCAGGAAGGTCCGATCCTTAAAGCTGAATATATCCTTGAATTCTGCATAATCTATCGCCTTCTTGGGTGTGACCAACCATTGTGCACGATGGGTCATTGTCAGCTACCTCCTCACGAGCCCAGCACTATAGGGCAAATAGCACAGAACCTACGTGTGAGCATGCTTCTCCCAAACCTGCCATGCAGTCGCAATGTGCTGTTTGGATTGTTCCTGTGGAATCTATCGACACCCAACAAGACGTCGGCTTTAGGTTTGTGTACGCATCTAAACCCTTGAAGGCCTTAAAACTATTCCACGACGTCAAAATAAGTTACGTTTTTGTAAAGGAACTTTTTGAATATTCGTTCTGCTTCCACTGATATGGATTATAACCATGACAGAACTTCTTGACTTCCTCAGCGTACCGGGCTTGAACAATAAAAATAAACGTATTGAGCAATAAACAGATGTATTAGCTTGTTGTAAATTTAGCGCAATGAATTATTTATGCTTTAAATATGCTGAATTAATTATTTAAATAGACTTACTCTAGTCGACCCGTATCCATTCTATGCAGTTGTCACTTTTGCCTGCCCAACGGCTCACTAATGCATATGGGCTTTGCAAGTACCCTATTGTATATATTCGCCGACATACGACATCTATGCTTTTATTTGCTCTCCTCTGAATTGCATGCAGCATCGCTTCCTCGGACTGTTAATAAACTATACCTCTCCTTTGCCATCCAATATGCAATTTGATCGAGATCCGAGTCCAACGGTTTTGCGAAATTTACAAGCTTATCGATGGTAGGGGTTTTGCTTGCATTGCTGAAGCTAAACTTGGCGGTATTTTCTATGCTTTAAAAGGCAACGATCTGCTAGCAAAAGAACAAAATGCAGCAATACAATAGCAGTTATCGGAGAGCAAGCTATCGTGAGGTACGCACAAAAAAACAATCACCAGCTGTTGTCGAGAGCCAAATGTGAATTGAGTATTCATTATGATGATGATACATAATAAAACTCAGGTTCAAAAGAAGGAAGAAGCATTCAATATTATAATAGAGTTATAGAAACATATGAGAAAGTGTAAAGGGGGCTGCCACCCGTATATGTCCAGTAATGGGAGCTAGCCGACTTCAAACCCATAATGTGGAGCTATACCACCCCAAGCCCCAGTACATAGGATATCTTATATTTTATACCAACTGACTTTTTGTCAAATAGCATGTTCTAGAAAAATCGTGGAAACGATAAGTGATGTTTTCCTACTTTAAATATAAACGCATAATTGTCCCAATGACGTCTATATAAGCCAAGAAGCCACAACAATTTAGTGAAATGAGCAAAATTCGCTCATGACACTAATACCACCGCACTCCTTGCGCACGCTACACAAGAGCTCGGAAAGTGCTACGTCATACTATTTTTTTTATTCGTTCGCTTCGTGATTGTTTATTGTGTGCGCTATAAAACTTAATTTTTCAACCGATTCCAGTCTATCGATGATGGAAAGATAGTGTGGCAAAAATTCAATTTCCTCAGTGAAATTCACTATAAATGACCCATGTTACCGGGAGGAAATGCTTCTGCTCAATAAATGGCATCTGTATCATTCACAATTCAGCATTTATAATAAACGTTTGAATCGATTTTTTTTATCTGAACCTATGCACGGCCATAGAAAGTTGAATACCGGCAGCGAAATAAACTTTCGTTATTCATAAGATTGCATTATGATTAGTTGCTGCAAGAAATGAAAATGAATTTCATCAATTTACCTTATGATATATAATGATGTTGAAAAAATAAAAATATGGAGCAACTTGGATTCGAACCTTGAACGTTGAGATTATGGGTCCAGTGAGTTGACCACTAGTATATATAAACAATTTTAAATAGGAAAGCTTAAAGGCAAATAAGAAAAACGTCATGTAAAACAAAATCCATTCATAAGTCAACCTTATAAAATTTAAAGCATCGTTCTTAAGTTAAACCTTATGAAATTCTTAAGATTATTTGGCTGAGTGTAGTGTTAAGTCATCACTCGTCGGCTCAGCAATGTTTACATTAGGTCATATGAATAAAGTGAGTAAAAGCTTTTACTTTGCTAAAATGCGTACGTCAAACCATTTACTTGAGCATTTACTCACGTCGATATGACAAAAGCAAGAATTTGAGTATTTACTTTTCGAACATCCAAATCCATATTAATAAAAAGAATAATCTGAGTAAATGCTCACAAAATTTTGAGTCACCTGTACAGCATACTCAGTTGAAATCGAACTAACAGAATCGTGTGTTGCGTGGAAGGAACACCATAAAATGTGAGTGGGCGGTTTTGTAAATTTATCATTTCCAATGGTAGTTGACGTAAACAGTGTTTATCGAAGCTTTGATCGTTCAGTGAAGACGATAATAACTTCAAGCAACTCTACTGGTTTTTTTTTTCGAGAAAATGTGATTGCACAAACATTTTTAGAAGATGATTCTGAAACCCGAGGAGGAGCATTATCATATAAACAAAGGATGAAGTGTTTTTGGTGATCTCAAAATCCAATTAACAAATAAATATTTTTGTGGAAACGATGTATTTGCATTGTTTGATTTACACCACAACAATCACCAAATTGTTTAAATTCTCATTACAACAGAAAATCCAATTTGAAAAATATTCCTACAACTTACTAAGTTCCTAGCGATTCTACTAACACAACGCCTCCCATCAACTGGAATAACATTCTTTCCAATTCGTTCAGAACAATTTTTCGGTTTTCAGTCTGCTTCCGGACCGACTTTACTTCGACTTTTTGCCTCATATTGTTTATTTTCTTCGTCACTTGCTGAACGGACATGTCTTTTTCTGCTTCGCTGACGGTGTTTGAGATTTTCCCAGCAGAGCTTTTCCAAAGGATGTCAGAATATCCACAAACTTTGCACCATCAGCAGTTTTTTTGCCGGTAGTTTTGCTGCCTGTTGGATTCTGATTTCCATTTTCACTATCCTCACATGAACAGAACAGGAAAATAAGATATAATTCGCCCTTTTGTAATATTGGTGAATGGAATAGACTTACTGTGATTCAGTTCATCCTCCAGATACTCCTCGTTGAAGGAATCGTCAGACATCTTCCCGTATTGATATTTCAGAAACAATGCTTTTTTCTACCTAGAATTTTTTTTTGACAGAGCAAATGCTAAGTTCGAAACTTACTCCGAGTAAAGTACAACTTTATTCATACGAATTTGAGCAAATGCTCAAACAGTTTACTTTACTCAAACTGGTTAGCTTGTGAGTAATTACTCGTTTTTATTCATATGGCCTATTATTTTTGCTTCCAATACAAGCAAGCGTGCGTTGCCTCAGACCTTATATAGACGTCATTGTAATTGTCCCACTTTGAGTAATAATATTACTCCTACACAGAAAAAAATCTTGTAGTAACAACTACCATTTTACCCGACTATACCTATCTTTAAAACTACCATGCAATTTCAGTCAAATTTACTACGTTTATGGTAAAACCTTCAACATTTGTGGTATATTTGACAGACCTCATATTGATATGAACCGCACCATGGTCGATCTAATCGCAGGCATGATAAAATCAAACGCATTTATAGTCAGGTGAAAATTGTTGGTGTTTGCGCTTAATTTAACCCTCGAAATTGTAGTTTCTACTGCGGTTTTTTTGCGTGTAGTAATATTTACTCGTTTACTTATTACTAGTAAAATTAAAACCTAATTTTCGGTAATCTTATATTAGCGTGCACAAAAACAAGGGACAAATCTAGGGGTTTTTTTCATTAGGGCGAATCTAACATTGAGAGACTCTCTTTGATTAATTTCTCTTTAATTCATATTCCAATCACCTGTACGTTTTCCATTCTACTATTTGTATAGTATGCTAGCCAGCACTGTTGGGCTTCAAATGGTGAGTTGACAACTTCGAAGGAGGGTGCGACCAACCTCTCGTCCTCACAAGTTCCTACCTCACGCCTCCACGAGTCATATGATCACAAAAGACTGCCAGCTGAAACATGGAGACGCTGGTTGGCGTAGCCTGGGCAATGTTGTCAATCTGACAATAGCGAAGTGAGGGGGTGCGACTGAACATCATGTACCCTAAGTCATATTGCATATTTTCCATTTTTAATTTATTATTAATTTCAGCACGCATTAGAATCATCGGCATCGAAAGCTCTCAATTAATAACTGTGGAAGTGCATTTGGAACACTGAGTTGAGAGCAGGCAATAAGCAGTTTGTGAAAGCAATAAGCTTGAAATGCTATGTATAATAACGCTTTAGAATCATCTTTGCATTCCAAAACCATGTAAGAGCCTGGAGCATCATGACAGGCATCAAAGGCTCAATTTGTTTTTCCGCATTTCAGCATAACATTTAATTTAAAATTGCGCTTCTAAACTTCAACTACTATATTCATAAAAGACTGGCATGTGCTTATAAGCAATGCAGGATTATATTTTAATATTGTTTTTAGTGGTATTATGGTAAGATGGGCCATTGTTTCAGAGATCATCAAACCGGACTCTTCGATCACTCCAATTGCTATCTTTGAAATGTTACTAGAACAGTATAAAGAAAAATATTACAACATGTCATATAAAATAATATCTTTTATTGAAGTTCTATCTCAGAAATTTGGAATGATCTATTCTGTTTTCAGCTTTTCCAGGACTAGAAGGATATTGATACATATCTAATTTTTATTTATTTTTCAGTAACAATACATTGGATGTATCATTTAAGTTTAAAATTTGAATAAATTAGCATTCTTATTATAATGATATCCTACAAAATATACTAAATATTAAATAACACATAGCGGGGGAAAGGGAGGGACCATCAGGGCACCCAAGTTAAACGATTTGGATAGGGAGCATGGGACTGCCTCCTCCCTATTGTTAACATTTCGCGAAACGAGGGCGGGCTTTTCGACCCCATCTATTGGGTTTATTCTGGCAAACGAGGGCTCGATTCTAGTGCTGTCTGTGTGACCTTGCTTTTGGAAGGAGATTCATTTCCCTATATTCGCGGGTTTCGCGTAAGTGTCTCTGCTTACGGGCCCGCCCAAACGTTTTTGGCCATTTATACAGGAGCTTGATGATCACAAACAATAATAGAATCCTGATCAAATAGTTTTTCAGATTATTCCACTGCTATGGGAAGTTACCTTGCATCATCATCATCAGTATGCTAGCCAGCACTGATATGTTTCGATACTGCCGGTGGACGCATTATTGTCCCATATTGTATATCATAAAAAAAAAATCGAAAAAAATACTAAGTATTTTTAAGTCTTAGTCGAATTGTCCCACTTGAAAATTGGACGCAAATTTGTCTCACTAGAACAAAAATTGCCTCAGTGGGACAAACAGTTTTATGATAATGTTTTTTAATGGGGCATACATGAATCAGAGCGAGACAGGAGAGAATCTCTCATTGTTAGATTCGCTCTATTAAAAAAAAGTTAATAGATTTGTCTGAAACTGATTGTTTGTAACATGGGACAATTATGTGTCCACCGGTAGTACAGGAACTGATGTTAAAATTTACCTCCTTCATGGGAAATGTGTACCCATTATTGGAGCATAGAAATTTTATATGGGAATATTTTATTAATAGCGGTTTCTCGATTTTCACCTTTACTTGATTCATTTAAAAAGGAAATGTACTGCTAATACCTCCACTAATGGAATGTTTATCCTTTTATCTTCACTTTGTTTTTATCTACTCTGGAATTATCAATCATTCTTTATCACATTGCACCGAAAAATCTTTCAAAAACTTAATCAATTTGCGTAGAAAAGCGAAAAGGGCCGGTTCATAAACCACGTACCCGGTAAGCTTCCTTTACCCATTAATGGGTACGATTTATTATTATTGTTATTCCTCCTGTGGAAATTTTTACCCATTTTAACGTAAAACTGCGCCTACCCATTTAAATGGGTAGACGCAGTTTTTCAGTAAAATATGTAAAAAATCCACAGGAGGAATAACAATAATAATAAATCGTACCCATTAATGGGTAAAGGGAGCTTACCGTGTACTCATTTTTTAAAATCTCAGACACCCCGTCCCCCGTAGTAGACTTTTTTCCATACATTTTTTTTAAATTTTGTATGGAGCATAGACTTTGGTCAATCTTCCCCCTCCCCCTCCTCAAAGAAAAGTCTACGTGGTTTATGAATAGCCCCAAAGAAAATTGATGAAGGAAAGCCTATCACTGCAGCTACGCCCAAAAATAAAAATTACTTACCTCAAGTATGTATAGACAACTGTTCCAACCAGAAATTGGTCCTTCTCCAACCAAGACCGATGTTCGATAAATATGTCTAGGAGACCATCAACTAGTGCGACATTTTTGGGGCTGATATCGCCACCACTGGCTTGCCTTAAGATGTTCCATACCAAGTTGTCGACGTTCAGGACTTGATTTTTTATGAGTTCTTTCAGAAACCACAATAGTTGCTTTCGCGGTATGTCATTTAACCTTTGATACTTTTCGGCGACTAGCATTGCCAAACTGTTAGTTACGAATGCTAGTCCATCGTGAGTCAACAGCGTTAGATCTGAATAGGCTTTTCCTGCAGCATTCGAATCTGTGAGTATAACGTACATCAATGCTGTGGATATATCTTCGTGCTCTTTTTCCTTGCATAAGGTACCAGATAACAATTCATGCAGTTCTTTTTCGTTTATGCCAGTAACAGTTTCTTCATAAGTGTGGAAAGCTTTCTCGTATTTCTGTAAGCAACAATAAATTTATTACCATAATTGACAACATTGATGACGAACCTCTTCGAAATCATCTCGAACATCCACAATAGTTTGTATGAAAAGTTTAGGTTTTGGTGTTCCATGTCTTAATATAAGTGTGTATGGTAAGGTTATTTTTTTTTTTTTTGATTTTGTTTTTTTGAATTAAATTAAAAAAAAAAAAAAAAAGGGGGGGGGGGGTTGTGGGGGGGGGGGGGGGGGGGGGGGGGTGTTGTTTGGGGGGGTTGGGGGGGGGCAGGGCTGGCAAATGTCATTTTCAATGAAAAATGACCAACGATTTTAACCGAATTGCGTCTGAAAATCTCATCGGGCGAGAAAACGATGACGAAGATTTTCTTCCAAATCTCATCGATTTTTTCGTCATGACAGCACGTGATAGTATTTTGGTCATCGCTATTACCAGCACATTTATTGATATAATTGTAAATTTCATCACAAAACTTCAAATAAAATTTCCACTTTATCGATTACATATTATTACTTGGCTAGATTCCAGTAAGTTAATAAGAAATTTGTGAAACAAAATCGTATGAGAAAAAATCTCAGGACTGCATGATGGTGTGAGATTGACAAGAAAACTTATGATAGTTCATTTCGTCTCGTGACAGTGAGATGCCCTGTTTTTTCATCGTCACATGATGGCCGTGAGATTTACCAGCTCTGTCACCAATTGCCTTTGATGAGTGAATTTGGTGAGTTGCGCTGTCAGTTTTTGTATCGTTCCACTCAGCGGTGACATATGTTTCATGAGCGTGCTGTAATTTTTTGTTGCACATACTTTTGTATGTGTGCGTGCGGTGAGATATATTTATATCCCCCCGCACACGCACACATGACAGGAGTGAAAAAAAAAAAAAAAAAAAAAAAAATAATTTATTTTTTAATTTTTTTTTGTTTTTGGATTTTTTAAACATAAATAGGGGAAAAAAAAAAAAAGTGCAATTTGTTTTATTTTCTGGGGGGGGGGGGCGGATCGATTGCCTCAAACCGGGTGGGTGAATCCGGGGGGGGGGGGAAAAACAATTGAATCAATACCACAAAAAAAAAAATAACTTAAATCAATTGGTGTCCTTTCCGAGGGAGGAGATCTACTTAAAATAACTTCTAGCCTTGGGGGCGATGCCAATTCGAACGACCAGGACCAGTAGGTAGATTCCAGCATCCAGTAAGTAGTATGCCATTAAGCCTAAATATTTCATTTTTCAGGAAGATGATTGCAGGAAAAGTTGAATAAAAAGCCAAGAGGAACGGGGTAGATCACTCAATCAACTACGATAACTTACGTGAAGCTATTTGTTGACATTAGATGATGAAGTCTTACGGGATAATTAATGTTAACCACTACGGCGTATGTTAATTATTACGGCTTTTGATATGATAGTGGTTTAGTGTATACGTTTTTTTAATCTTTATTTTTAGGTTTCTTTAAAAAAAAACGCTATCGTAACTTAGCTTTCAGCACAGCACCTTACCCGTTAATCAGCATAACATAGACAAAGTTAGATCGTGTAACACCGGGATCTTCAAAAGGCAGGCTCAGGTTGATAGCTGTCGCAACAAGCTTCAGATAAATTGAATAGAGGATACTCTGAGAAAAATTTCATCTTTGTACCGACAATTAAATCATGGTCAGGATGACTATCGCATATAATCGTGTTTATTCTCTGTTTCGATCGAGACAAGACAACAATTCTCGCTTTATTGTCGCACGACAATTTTTACGCGATTCCCAAAGTCGACTTGCGCGAGACGAGTGGTTCATTTCGTGCCGAGTTGGGAAAGTGAACACCTGGATAACCGAGGTTCATTTGTAGAACTGTCAAAATAGCAATGTTTCATGACCAATCTTAGATAAGGGCCAATATATTTACTCCAGAAAATTTTTGTTTTTATTTATTCATTTATTTTGCATAGAATTTGCAAAATATATAAAGCATTTAAACAATTCTACGCAAACTATAATTTCTCATATGCTAGTATTGGATTTGTTATTTATAAATGATTTTTTAATATTGATTTGCCAACATAA
The DNA here is from genome assembly GCA_024533555.2 of Aedes koreicus. NCBI lineage: Eukaryota > Metazoa > Arthropoda > Insecta > Diptera > Culicidae > Aedes > Aedes koreicus. Next base: position 11,073 of record JAHHFK020004423.1, read on the forward strand.
ATTATTTCTTAGTTTGGTCCTTATTTTAAAGTTAGCCAGGATGTTTGTTTTGATGTTTTTATTCTTCAGCAGAAGTTAGTAGTAGAATTTGTTGCTATATGCTCTAAAATTAATTTTCCTTGCGAGTTTCCTACAAGTCAGTGCATTTAATACAATGAGCAGTTTCGTTTTTTGGTTCAGTGATGACGAGGAAGAAGATAATATTGGTGCTATTGAAAGTGTGAGGGTTGAGCGCCGTCGGTTGCGGGATATGTGCACTCCGTTGGATTTACCTCACGATTTGTAGGTAATTTGTAACATCTGCATTCCCACTACAACTCAAAATTGTTTTTCTATTTTAGATTTATCGAATACTTTCGAGTCACGAAGGAACTTTTTGTGTATCTACTGGATACGGTAGGAGATAAACTAGGCGGCGCTGTAAACTCCACATCTGTGTCACCCGTATTGAAACTATCGGCAGCGTTGAGATTTTTTGCTGAAGGGAGCTATCAAAAAGGTGTTGGCAACGATATGTTTGCAGGGATGGCTCAGCCGACTCTTTCAAAAGCGCTATCAGCAGTTATCAATGCTTTTGAGACCGAAATTTGTCCGGCTGCCATAAAGTTCCCCGAGACGGAAGCTGAGAAGGATGACATAAAACTTGGATTTTATGAAAAAACGGGATTCCCAGGGGTGATAGGATGTGTTGATGGTACACACGTCAGAATTTTTAAGCCTGTTCACGATATTCAACATCTTTATTACAACAGGAAAGGATTCCACAGCCTGAACGTGATGCTTGTAAGTTTTAAATAATGATATGAAAGCTGTAAATTTAACGTTTTATTGTTTTAGATCTGTGATCATCAACAAATAATCCGTTACGTAGACGCCAATAGCCCTGGTGCAAATCACGACTCATTCATATGGAATAATAGTCGGTTAGATGTTGCGCTGAACGAAACTCATCGAAATGGCGAAAGGAACACATGGCTTTTAGGTAGTATCCTGCTGCAGCTTTTGCTAAACTGGAAATAAATAATGAATTGCTCTTACAGGTGACGCAGGATACCCTTTAAGACCGTATTTAATTACACCTTTCCGCACTTCTAACAATTCAGCAAGTTCTTCAAGGCAGGCACGATTCAATCAAACCCATTCCAAAACGAGAATGATTGTAGAGCGAACCATTGGAGTGATGAAAAATGTGTTTAGGTGCATCCTAGCAGCTCGCCAACTGCCCTACAAGCCAGAAAAAGCTGCAAGAATAGTGAATGTTTGTTGCGCTTTACACAACTTGCGAAAAAGATTCAACGTTCCAGAACATCACATACAGTTGGAGGAGCAAAATGATGATGATCAATTTGGTGATCCTGGGCCTGACGATGACATATCAGCAAACGAAATTCGATTTGAAATAATGAATTCTATTACCTAAAATTGTTTATGCTACTTGCGTGCTCCGATAGAAGTACAAAATAAATAAGTTACCCTACTAAAACTGCTGTTTGAGGAAAGATTAACAAAGAATTCGAATTATCAGTTTATTATTAATTTGATTGAATAATCTTCTGTGATGGAAGGGAACAGGACCTGATCGGAGGCTCAGGACGTTCAAAGGCCGCTGTTTGATTGACACCCAAGCTCAATGAATTCCAGGACTGAACCATTTCCATCATTTAAGCAATGTGTTCGACTATAGACATGTCTATGGAGCTTTCTCTTCATATCTTTGGTCTAGCAAGACAAATTGTTGCCCACTCCCATGTAATCATGGTGATGAGCAGATATTTCCTTCATAACATTATAATTACGCACCCTACGACTTGGGGAAATAAAAACTTAATTAGAATACCTTTAAGTGATCGACAAGGGTACCCGGGTACCCACCAAATTCAAATGGTTGTCACTGTCAATTATTGGCCAATTTTAGTTCTGTTTTCACCGTTAGATTCAGAAACTCATCTGCTTTATGGACATTGACAGCAACGTCCATTTGGATTCATCTGGTTCCCGTAAATACGGGTCCGGGGCTGAGGTCCGGAACGGAGACACTATTTGAGAATATCAAGTGTATTACCGGAACTGACTGTCGAAACCTTTGGAATAATTCCTTAAAACACATTTCTATTCCACTGAGGTATATGCCGACTTGTCCCCGGGCCGGTTATTCCGGAACAGTCTCCCGGAGGCCTTGAGTGACCATGAACATATATATAAGGAATCCCCGGCAATCTATATATATATAAATGAATTTCTGTCTGTCGGTCTGTCTATCTGAACCAAATAGGCTCGAAAACTACAGCACCGATTGGCGTGAAATTTTGTATGCAGGGGTTTTTGGGGCCAGGGAAGGTTCTTAATGTAGTAAGAGACCCCTCCCTTCTCTGAAAAGGGGGGCTCCCATACAAATGAAACACATTTCTGCGCAACTCGAGAACTAATCAAGCAAAGGATACCAAATTTAGCATGTGAGAGTTTTTAGAAGCAAAAAATGTTTCTATGATAGTTTAAGACCCCTCCCCGTCATAAAAGAGGGGGCTCCCATACAAATAAAACATAATATTCTGCATACCTCGGGAACTAATCAAATAAACGGAACGGAATTTAGCATGTTGTGGTATTTGAAGACAAAATATGTTCTTATGTTGGTTTGAGACTCCTCCCCATCCTAAAGGGGGTGGGCTCCGATACAAATGAAATACAATATTCTGTATGACTCGAGAACTAATCAAGCAAATGGAACCAAATTTAGTATGTGGTGATTTTTGAAGACAAAAAATGGTTCTATGTTAATTTGAGTCCCCTCCCCATTCTAAAAGGGGGGATCCCATACAAATGAAAAGCAAATCCTTGCATAAATCGAGAACTAATCAGGGAAATGGAACCAAATTTGAAATGTGGAAGTGTATGAAGGACGGAAATGTTTCTATGGTGATTTGAGACTCTTCCACTATATGAGTAGGGAGGGGGGGGGAGGGGGGGTCTCTCAAACAAATGGAACACAAATTTCTGCATAACTCGAGAACTAATAAAGCAAATGGACCCAAATTTGGAATGGTCGAAATTTAAAGACATGAAATGTTTTTAAGGTGGTTTAAAGCCCCTCCTCCCTCTAAAAAGGGGGGCTCTCATACAAATGAAACACAAATTTAAAACAAACATAAGAACTATGCCTACTGCTTTGCACATTTGAATTCAGTGGTTTTTGGGTCTGGAAAAGCATTTTATGATAGTTCGAGACCCCTTCCGCCTCCAGAAAGGGGGGATCCCTTGCAAATGAAAAACAAATTCCTGCATAACTCGAGAACTAATCAAGCAAATGGAATCAAAATACTCTACTCGAAGGCCATATATGGCGATATGGGTATCAAAATTCATGAAATTTCTTCAATAGGATTTTTTTCACCGTTTTGTGATCATCCGATGATTTGTCCCTGAACCGGTTATTCCGGAACAAGTTCTCGCATGGCCTCTAGTAACCATACAAAATTTTAGAAGAAAACTCTGACAAAAGGGTATCAAAATTCATGAAATTTCTTAGGTAGGATATTTCTCAACGTTTTGTGGCCATATGACGATTTGTCAACGTAACAGTCATCCTAGTTTAGGTTCCTGTATGCCAGATATTGCTAGGGATTCCTTCTGAAATGTTTATGGCCACTCGAGGCCGGAATGACCGGTACAGGGACAAATCATCAAATGATCACAAAACGGTGACAAATATTCTACTGATATTTTTTTTATGAATTTTGATACCCATATTGCAAGGGTTTACTTCAGAAAATGGCATGGCATTAGGATAATCAGTGGTTATTAAAGCATGATCAAGTCTAACAGAGAGGAGAGCCTATTGCTGTCGAACGTAGTTTCCGTGCTACAATGGGTGGTAGTACATATCATACATCATAAAGCTTACAAAAGGACAAATGGAACCAGTCTGAACCTGCGGGAGAAAATTAATTTTCACACAATAAAAAAATAGTAGTGAAAACTTTTAGCACCCTGGCAATTTCTCCACTGTGAAAATTTAGATAGGAACTTGGTTAGAAATATTACTCAGATTATATGTACATTTTTTGATTATGTTTACATGTGTTTTTCATAAGTTATAAGTTTTTAATGTTTGTCTCAAAACTTCATCTTATTTTTTTCAGAAAAATCTACTATCTTTTTCTACTTGTTTTTTTTTTGTCAATAGATTTATAATCTATCAGTGAACAACATTTCATAGAATTCATTTCAGAGGGATTTAAAACTCAATGGTCATTTATTCCTTCATAAAAACACCGTGAAATACAACTAGCAGAATCATAATTAGTTAATGTTTGCTACTTAAGGTGTGTTAGCAAAACAGTTATAAATAAGTTGAGAAAATAACCAAACAGGTAATTCAATTAAATGAGAATCAATCCTACTAAGCTTATTTCGATTGATTTTTCGTTTTTGTTGAAAAAAAGCCACTTGATCGGATCTAAAGTACCATCGACTAATGATTCTGAACATCAATACTTTTTTTTATCAATGATAAAATCATCAAACATCGTTTGAGAAATCTTGGCTCAAAAATGAAATCCGAACTGCTCGGGGTGGTACGAGGATAATACGGAAGGTCTTAACTCTCGAGAGACTGTTCCGGAATAACCGGTCCGGGAACAAGTCGGCATAAACCTCAGTGAAATAGAAAAGGTTTTGACAGTCAGTTCCGGTAATACACTTCATATTCTCAAATAGTGTCTCCGTTCCGGACCTCAGCCCCGGAAACCGGGGGTTTGATTGTAATTTACGGGAACCAGATGAATTCAAATGGACGTTGCTGTCAATTTTTCTAAAGCAGATGAGTTTCTGAACCTAACAGTGAAAACAGAACTAAAATCGGCCAATAATTGCCAGAGTGACAACCATTTGAATTTATTGGGTACCCGGGTACCCTTGTCGATCATTTATGGGGTAAAAAATCGATGCCCTATGCTACTATACAGAATATTTAAAAAAAAACTACTAGGTACAGCCCAATGGGGTTGTGCGCAAAGGTGACGTAGGACTACGCAGCAATCGAATTCCCATACACGTCAGGGCCATCCGCTAATTGATTTAAGTCAGTCCTGAAAAGGGCCAAGAAAATTCTATTGTACACTTTATAGAAAGCATTTGGTGGCTCTTAATTATGATACGGCCCCGATTGTATTTTCTACGATGGTTGAGAGGGCCACTATCTCTAACGCGTAGAAGATAGTTATGGATCTGGTGGTTCATTAGTTGTCCAACGCGCTTTGCCATTTACTCCGGGACGCGGCGTTTAAAGTAATGGCATGTTCAACCGGGGGCGCGGTAAAGGAAATTTCAAACAGCACAAGAGAAAAATTCATCCAAACGAACTCTTCAGTTGGCAAACTAATTTGATCGTCCTGAAAAGGACGGATTTAGTTGACGGGGGAGAAACAGTTCGTGATTGAACTTGGGCTTTCTTTCTTGGTTCATCTCGTGGGATGATTGATTCTTGTCTCGTTGTCACGGGCGGCTTTTTTCCGCCAAATCGTAGGCTTCAGCAGCCATGTTTCTCGCAGCAAGAATGACGGGAGCATCGGCAATAATAGCCAACTGCACCAACGCCCCTCTGGGCAACGACTGCTCGCCAGTGCTGCTGCCGGCTACGATACAACTGCAGATCCTACTCTGCACAGCTCCACGACCACTGAAAAACTAAATGAAAATGCGAAGGTGTACCCCTTATATAACATTCATGGCTGCCTAGGAGACGTTCCTTACTTAAATATGAAGTCTGTGCGCGAAAAGTACTGTGTATTTGGTAAATTTACTCTGAAAAATGGGCATTATAAGACATCACCTTATATTTGCGTTAATTTCAATAGTTGAATGTTAAAAATCAATAGTTTTAAATATTTAAATCGAAGCGTAGAAAATGTTCCGATAGATTGGTGCAATTATTTTGAAAATCGATCGTGGAATGACTTAGATATTAACGTTCAAAACCTATATATTTTTCGTGACGCTCCAAATTTTCGCAATTCGAATGTGTACCCCAGTATTGAAAACACAGACGTCAAAAAGTTACCCTCCAACTATAACCACAGAGAACAGACATCCAGGCTCGAACATTTTTTCCCCAATTTACTGTGTAAATTTTCAAAAGCAAACCGTTGGAAAATCAGCGCAACCTAGTCTAGGTTTCACCAAACTAAAATTGACAGCCTATCAAATCTCAAGGCGCGCAGGTGGCGCCATCAACATACGAATCACCAAAACTAACGGAAAAAAGCTGTAATTTTAAAATGGCAGTTACAGAAATTTACACACGGTGGGCACTCTAGCTTGGATGTCTGTTCTCTGTGCTATAACTAAGATGTGACTAAATTTCAGCTTCCTGGTTTAAGATAAACTATGAAATTTTGTAATTCAAAACCTGAAAAGTTACCCGGGTACCCTGTCGATCACATAAGGGTTAATCTGACATCTGCTGTAAAGCTAGGTGAGGGCCTACCAAGCTTTTCCCGTTATGGATATGCACTAGACCGTATAGTCCACCGAGTTCTTCCATAAGCAGGGAAAAGGGATAAAAAGGGAAAGTTGAGAAATAGTTGAGAAATGCAAATATATAATGATTAGGTATGAAACCAGTGATCGCGGTTCCTCGTATCGTTCTCGTCTTGCAACTGCATCGTAGAAGACGGCAGCCCAGAAGAGAAAATCCAGTGAAGTGGGACGCACTGGATTTTCTCTTCTGGGCTGCCGTCTTCTACGATGCTGTCTTTTGTAATGCAGCCGCTGGGTCCTTCAGTCACGTCAAGCATCATCTAGTACCATCACTATTTTGTTTCCTATAAATTTGTTGTTCATTAATTTTCAAACTCACTTGAGCTGTCTATTCTATTTTTTATATTTTAGGCATTTAAAAATCCTACGTATTGTCCGTAACGCATTTCAACACCCTCCGCTTCCTTAACGTGCTTAATGGACATTTTCCCGGTCGGGAGCGGACCTACCAAGCTTATCCCGTTAAAGTTTTTCATATATCATCCAACCCACTGTTTTTTCTCACTTATTCCACATTGTTATTGTTCAATTTAGAGCCACCCAGGACACGGCAAAGCATTTAAGCTTTCAGCTTGAAACCCAATGCTTCGTAGGCAAAAGTCTTGGGCTGGCTTCATTTTCACTTTTAAAACAAACAAAACGACAAATGCCAAGCCGCGTGGAGGCCAATGTATAATGAACTGCATTTTTAGGTGCACTCGAAAAACTATTAGCTTATCTAAACCAAATCACGAATCTAAACAAATTACGAATGAAAGTTATTTTTCCATAGGTGAACCAGAGCTTCTTTATTAAAAATAATAATCATAACGATTTATCCTTCTACTTCCTTTTACGGTCCAGAATTTCAAGCTTCTGTTTTTTGCATTTCAATAATTCCAACTTTATATTCCAGCTCATCTTCCCGGTCCTTCTGTTTTTGCAGCAAGTACTCCCGACGAAATTGCACTTCTTGTTCCCGTAGCTTGAACATTTTCCGAGCGTACCTGGCGCATTCTTCGGTGCTCTGCACAATCTTTTTCATACACTCTGTTTGCTCTATAAGCAGTTCGTTACGCACATCGTGTTGCTCCGGATGCTTCCGTTTGCGTTGGGATGTTACGGTAGTTGCGTTATTACGACTGCGGCATCCATTCTCATTCTGTTCATCTTCCTTTTCGTACTCCATAACCGGGTCCTCATCCTCGCACGCATCCGCTACTTCATCCTGCATGCCGTGGTGCATGGTGCTCGAAAGAAGTGGGGATCCCGGTGGTGACAAATTCAGACGAGAATCATTGACCTTGGAACGCCGGGCAAGACCAAATGCAGGACCTAGAAATATGTTAAGTAAATTTTATTTTAGTCGATTTGATAAGAAATGTTGTTTTATCAGTTGCAAAAACGCTTTTGCTAAACTGTTTGTATTTTGCAATTGCCACTATACGCACCGTTTTGGTTCACCGTTTTATCCAAAGATATCAGGTTGACCACGGCCTCTTCGGTTGGTGAAAGCACCTTCATGCTGTTTGGTCCTCCCCCAGTCGCATTACCCTCGCGTTTGTTGTGGGCCAGCTTTCGCTTGATGGTTAGCTTGTAACTACCCCAAACCTGTAAAGAAATAAGTTAAGATTTAAATAAAACATTAACATTTTTTTATGCACATTACCTTTTGCCATTCCTTAGCAGTCCGAGTTGGAGGACCGCGGCTGTTAAGTCCTGCCGTCAATTGCTTCCATATCCCGTCATAAGAAGCACTTTTCATACCGGAGAGCTCACAGTACTTTTGGCCTTTGGCCACCGACGGGTGCGCCTCCATTTTGCCGACAAGGAAGTCAAACTGCTTCCGATTGGTAACACGTAGCCTGAAAATAAAATGCACATCTGTGCGCGGTAAACCCAAAACCCTCGAAAAGCCGCGTTCTCTACCACTTTTCTCGCAAGGGGAAGGCAACCAATCGAGAAATGAGCAATTTGATTATTATTACCGACACATAAACACATATTTTTCACTTTTCAAGTGTCCAAAGCGAAATACGAATATTTCGAAATGAACAAGTCACTTCCGGTTTGCTGAATTCGCTTTTCATCGTTCGACTCTGAAGTTGACTCGAACGAGCGATTGCCAAGTGGACCTTGAAAGTGCGGTTGGAGCTGAGATTTGAGCAGAACGCACGCTGGAAAGGACCATGCTGAGTTGACCCCGGAGGGCACGCAGAAGGTCTTATCCGAGTTTATAAACAAAACAAAAAAAACTGATCCAAGATAAGGAAGCAACGACGACGATAAAACAAGAGGTCACGAAGGACGCAGGAAAGCGGAATGGTCGTAAAAGTTTTAGGGTCCGTTTTCTTTTGCTTTGTTTCTATCTAGCAATCTTTTTGGCCGTTGCCGTTGTTTTTGGGTTGTCGGCTCCAGAACTCTGTCGGATTTTGGCAGACGACGGATAATGGATTTTTTACCCGTCTCTCTGGGGTGTTGTTTTAAGATTTATGATCGTGCCGTTTTTGCATCCCTCACGTGGACCTGGAACAGATTACGGTCCACGGGGGTAATTTGCTATTTCCTGGCGTCAGTCCCGAGCGGTAATTGTAGAAAAATATTGGAGCATATTTACGACTCTCCAAAGATTGTTTTGTTTATATCAATGAGACGGAAAGTTCATATTTTCCCGAGAAAGACAAATGCAAACAATTCTACCCTGAATCGGGTAAATTTATCACCACTTACTCTCAAATGCATTTAAACATAACTCATTAGCGTGTATTAATTCGAAGGAAGTAAACACTTATCCTTCTTTCCCCCGAAAGACATTTTTGTCAATGATCTAACGTGTTTTTCATGTTTCTCAAATTTTCAATGTTTCAGAGTAGGGGAGGAACATAATCTTCCTGGCAAACACGGCTAATCCCCTCGGTAAGAGACGATGTGAACCAATTTGAAACTCGAACAAGGATGCTGACTAACTCGTGATGATGGATGGTACTCATCGGAATCGGAGGAGCATTTTGTTTGCTTTTTCAGTGGGTCGTTTCTAAGCGTCAAGTGCGCTGCTTCTTCTTTTTTACGAGCAGCAATTCAATCAGCCGTTCATCAGTAGGAATATTCCGCTCGCAGTTTATCAGCCGTGTGACCTGCCTTAGACCTCGGAAGACCTCACCCTAGATCTTGGCAGACAGCACTTGTTAGAACCGCTCCCGCCGGAGCACTCGATTAGGAATAGCCGGAGGTGGGGGACGAGCCTTGGCGAGTGTTTTTGCATCCCCATGTGGAAGCGATAACTGGTTGGGTGTTTACCAAACAAATCAACATTCTGATGTTCTAGATTTACAGCATCGCACATGTGCAACGAGCTCGCACTCGACGACGCGGCTTTTTCAATGAGCGCGAGCTGTCAGAGTTTCAATTGGCTTATCAATCATTGAACCGTTGTTAGTTATTACTATAAATACGAATCCTCAAGTGGGTTGGCATATAGTACAACAATCTGTCAATTTAGTTTGATTTCGTAGCCTGCTATGCTCGTCGTAACTTGTTTACTAGGAGTGCAGTTAGCACTCGTTTTATGGTGATTACGATTGCCATAACGATGTAAACAGTAAGCCTGACTGTTGAGGATGGAGAAGTGTAAGTGAAAAAGGCACCGAAATCGGGTGACAAAATGGATAATTAACGGCATCTTCAGCAGCGGGCCAAATCCCGGTTTTGGTCAATTTTAACAACTACGGTTCTCTATTCCATACCGGGTGGCATCTCAAAATTTGTAAAAATGATGGCGTAACGCTAATGTGAAAGGTTTTCGAACGCTAATTGCTCTAGGTCGGCTGAACAGAATAACTTCATTCATAATCCGATTGGAAAAAACTTTTGCAATGAATTCCGTTAATGTTAATAACGTGCTATTAGAATAACTAGGGTATGTGTCCCTTGATTCAGCCTAGTGTGAAACGTTCGATAACATTTTTTATTATAGCTCAGAAAGCATTTTAACTGAAAGCGATACGTAGCTAGTTAAACATTTGCTTAGATACGTTTAATAAGACATTTGGTGGTATGTATTACGAAAAGCTATGCAACTCATTTTATAATGTAAGAAACATTCTAGGGATATGCATGCAACTACGTCCCATTCGATCGTTTTTTTAATAAAATGCAGTCTTCGTATGGTTTCATTTCCTGATTTTATGATTTAAGGCATTGCCAGCTTTACATCAAAATGAAAATTCAGAGCATATAAAATTGTATTTCCTTCCACACGAAGGAGCAACTTGCATGAAATAGTTGTAACAAACACGAGCTTTTGTATACAACATCATCCGCAATGAATGGAATGTCCGAGAACTTAACACGGGGGGGGAAGGGGTAAAGGGCGAACACGAAATTATTGCGACACATTCAACAGGGCATAACTTTTTTACCATTGGGTAAAAATCAACCAAATTTTGCACACTTTCTCATTGATGTGTATTGTTTACATGCTGTCAAACTCGAATTTCGTGTTTTTCGATTCAACGAAAATGGAGGTGAACCAACGCGAGTCGAGAGAACAAATTCTTTCCAAACACCTGGAATTTCCTGACCTGTCGCACCGGCAGTTGGAAAAAATGTTGAACATTCACCATTCAACCGTCTCCAGAGTGTTGAAGCGGTTCCAGGAGCGGTTGACGTTGGACCACGGCAAAGGAGCTGGAAGAAAACCGGGACCGGAGAACAAAAAGACGGAGGGAAAGGTGAAGCGGATGATTAAAGCAAATCCCAACGTCTCAAGCCGTGATTTGGCTAAAAAGATCGGCATGTCGCAGAGCTACGTCCAGAATGCAAAGAAGAGAGCTGGACTACATACATACAAGGTACAGAACTTCCCAAACCGCGATGAGCGGCAACAATCGACGGCTAAAACTCGGGCACGGAAGCTCTACGAGAAGATGCTGACAAAATATGGCTGCTGTGTGATGGACGACGAAACGTATATAAAAGCCGATTTTAAGCAAATTCCGGGGTTGGCGAGTGTTTGGGTTTTTTCACCGGCAAGAGCAAGTTCTATGTGGACGACAAATTTAAGAAGAAGAAAATGTCGAAGTTCGCCTCCAAATATCTCATTTGGCAGGCCATCTGCTCTTGCGGACTGAGGAGTGAGCCTTTCGTGACAAAGGGCATAGTAAATGGCGAGATCTACAAATCTGAGTTCCTCGAGAAGCGCCTTTTGCCGTTCTTGCAGCAGCACGACGAAGCTCCGCTATTTTGGCCAGATTTGGCATCATGCCACTATTCTAAAAGTGTCCTGGAGTGGTATGAGGCCATTCTGTCCATTTTGTTCCAAAGGACATGAATCCGCCAAACTGTCCGGAGCTGCGCCCGGTGGAGCAGTACTGGGCAATGATGAAGCGGGAACTTCGGAAGAGCAAGAAGACAGTCAAAGACGAGAAGGACATGTTAAGAAAATGAAAAAAAAAAACTGAGAAACTGGTACCGGATGACACTGTAAAGACTTTGATGGAGGGCATCAAGCGAAAATGCGTTCCATTTTACACTCAAGGCTCCATCGATTAACTTTTCTTTTGATTTTTGAAGTAAATATATGTATAAAACTACCCTAAAATTTTGGTTTGATTCTGAACATTATAAGAAAATTGGCATGACATTTTCGGTGTCGCAATAATTTCGTGTTCGCCCTTTAAACAGGTCGTTAAAGACTATTAATGGCAATATTTTAATCACATCAATGAATAATACGTTCAGGATTGACAAACAGTTCATTTTATAAACTGAATGTATGACATATCGAATATTCCTGCATCTTCCTGGAATTTTTGATGAAAATATATATCCAGTACAATATGTGGCCATTTGAGTTCGTAATTCTGGTGAAGTGTAAGAAGGGTTCAGTCTCACCATCGGTGGATTAATTCGGGTGTTTTTTTGTTTAATGAAACAAAAACATGTTTTAACCATCTTTATTGTCAACAAGGGGAAACAAAACATAATTCATATTAATTCAGTCTGTTGAATATATAATTTATGCACTGCATAATAATTAAAAAAAAAAAAAATCAAACATTTCTCCTCTACAATTTTTGTTCAACAAAATCAAATCAACAAAAATGTTTTCTAAATTGCAGTTGAATTACTTCTTACGTTGAACTTTTGTAGATCGACTGCCTCTTAGTTTTTTGGGTGTCTTCCGCTTACGGATAGTCGAGCTAGCCGAAGGAGGCAGGTTTTCATCCGACTCTTTCTTCACCCTGGGCCTCATAGTTGCGGGACGCTTACGACCATTTGGATCTGCCAACGGAAGAATGGTCACGGAAGTATCCTCTTTCTTCAACTTTTTGAATCGAAGAGCGCTCACGAAATCGTCGCTAGTAAGAACTGCTGCTTTTTCGGGTTTTCTACCTCCTTTTTGAACGGATCGTTGAAATTGCTGGGGCAGAGGCATGATGTCACTGGGTCGAAAACTCACCTTCGGTTCACAGTCTTGAATGCTTTCTTCAAGCACAACTTTCTCCCGCAGGTCTATTTTCGGAGTTTGCTTCATAAACATCGGTTCGTGTGAATCTTCTTCAAATCCAATGAATTCACAATCCGAAGTCTCATCCTGATATGTTGGTGATGCAATTAGCTGTCCCTCAGATCCACTAAGATTCATGTCCTCCAAATTCCTTGGTCGATCTTCCGGATTTGTTTGTAGCTCTCCCGAAGCTTTTTCGATGCACTAAGTATATTCAGCGTGCTTAGAGGCACGTCTGATGTTTCCGATGGGGCGAAGTCTTCATCCTTGAAAACTTTGACATCCAGCGGATATATACCGGTTCGGCGGAATCTATTCTCAGCAGTAGCCATCAATGCAGCCTTCCCGTATGCATCACCAAAAAGATCCGCAGCATTCATCTGGCGAACGGGCTGTCCATGTGTAACTCGGAGAAAATTATCGATGGCTTTGTTGTAGTAGCTCTTCAAAGGAGCCATGAATGCCGCATCAAGAGGCTGAAGGCGGTGCGTGCAGTGCGGCGGAAGTGAAACAACTGTGACATTTAGTTGTCACGAGCCAATTCGATGAATTCCCGATTCTTATTATGTTTGGTATACTGAAGTGTTTGAACCAGTCCACAAAAAGATCTGCTTGCATCCAGCCACTAGGGTGAGCTCGATCAATGTTCCGGTGGGAGCTCCGCTTTTCAGGTCGTCCTTCATACGAACACGTGGATAGATCATCATCGGGGGCACAAAAAACAGCAGTGATGAGAATCCCTCGCTCCGCATCACAAGGAGTAATATCGCCTATGAAATACAAACTTTGTTTGATTCTCACATTTAACAATAAGCATGATAAATTTGAAAATTTGTTATGGAAACATGTGTCCCAGTTGTAGAAATGCATTCTTCTTCTTGCAAAACTATGAACATACCATAGAGAATTAATTCAGCCTCAAAAAAACCACTGACCCATCTTGCCCCGCCAGACCCTATCCAAAATTTAGGACTACCATTCCCCTTGAATTTGTAATTAGCTTCTAGCTAAGTCTATACTCACTAAGAGGCGGCTTTCTGCTGACTTTGGGCGACCTTACCTGTATTAACCAACAACCCCAGGAAAATAGTGAACAAAGGAAAACCACCCGAGAAGGTCATCAGCACAAAAGAATGGCACAAACACAACAATAGTTCAGTTTTCTTCTTATATTTCTACAAAGTTACATTGAATAGGAAGGGGGGGGGGGGGGGGGGGTCGTTACGGCCGTTCTGCTGCGGAGGCACATGCGGAGAGGGAGAGAGGTTGGAAAGGCCATGGGGTTACCTTGAATTACTTCCAGCAAGTCGGGACGTCGTCCATGTTGAATCCGGTTTCGCTGCGACGTTCCACGTGCTCGCACACGGCCCAGTGACCCATCGGATTTTGGGTTGAGAAAGCGGGGGTGAACCCACCGGACCTCGCCCAACCCTCACCTCCAGAACGTCCGTCACTTAAGCACGGACGGCAATGGCGCGGCAATGACGGATGGCTCACCGGCCACCAGTACGGGACTCGCCGCTCCGGGGATCCACAAGATGGTTTTTCTGGCCAGGATAACTTCTGGGATGCCTTGGGACGCTTTCCACTGGCTAAACTGGTTGCTCTGCACTACGACACTTCTCCACGTTGCGCTACCGTGGACAGTCGGACTCGGGATTCTTCGCCCTAGATTGAGGCATTTTCAGGACACGATGCCCTTGTTTCCGTTCTCGTATCACTTAACTGTCCACTCCAAGCCAGTCACTTTCTCACTCCTCCGATCTCTGTTTCGATCGAATTCCTCGAGGGAAAAAAAACTTCTCCACACTTCTGTTGTCACGACCGATCGGTCTTTTGGTCTATCACGTTCTGCCTCGTTATTCTTCTCCTCCTCCTCGTCGTCGTCGTCGTCGTCGTCTAGCTTTTTCGACCCTTCCACTCTCTATTCTCTCTCTTCCTCTCTCCATTTCTCCCTTTCTGGTATATCCGACGAATGACAGCCGTAGTGACAGTAGTTGTCATCGGTTGCGAGATGCAAGACGTTTCCAAGGGACTATCTAATAGAAATTTTATTTTTCTAATGTAATAATGCTAAACAAATCAAAAGTGCCAAACCAAATTTTACAATTATTTACAAATCTAACCTATGGCCAAATCTAACCTATTAACAAATATATACAGATATACATATCCAGCCCCAATCTTAATCAACCTCCTCGAGCACCCTGCCTTGGGTCGGTAACAATTTAAGTGAAAGTTTCAGCTGGAAAGGTTAAGGTATCATTGAGATATAGCGTTTTCAAAATAAAAAGTCCGTCCTGCACCTTTAAGGGTTAACCCTTCTTTTCATTCCATGTTTAATACTGCAATAGCCACACCGCTCAGCTGTGAAATAGTTTTACTTTGCCGCCGGTGCCTGATTTTATAACTGAGGCCAGACCTCTTTTATAAATTTTGCTTCATGCTCCATTCGCATGAGCTTCTTCTTTCCTTATTTACCTTATCAATCAGCCTAAGGCCCGGGTAACTTCAGCTATACACAGAAGTTGGCTCCATTTTCTTCGATCAATGGCGGCACTTCGCAGTCTGCAAAGGGTCCGCAGATCATTTTTTAGTTGATCGATTCACTTTGCTCATTGTGCACCGCTTCTTCTTGTGTCCGTAGGATCGTTATCGAGAATTATTTTAACTGGGATGTCGTCCGACATACATGCCCAAACCACCGTAGTTGACGGATTTTTGCGAGAAAGTAATCTCCGATGGAAAGTTCTCCCAGCCATCTGCACTCCATCGTAGATCGTACGCAACACCTTCCGTTCAAAGACAGCAAGGCCGCGTTGGTCCTCCACTAGCAATGTCCATGTTTCGTGGCCGTAGGTGACTAACGGTCTAGTTAAAGTCTTATAGATGGTCAATTTTGTAATTCAGCGAACTTACATCTTCGAAGTCCAAAGTAGGCACGATTGCCAGCCATAACGCGCTTTTGTATCCGCTTTTGTATGGTGTCATCATCGGCGGTCACCAATGAGCCCACACAGCGGCTTTGATGGACGAACCTTTGGCAATTTCGTCAAGACACTTTTGAATAACATCTGCGCTGTAAACATGCCGGCCGGATCTCAGTGATGACTTCGTTTTCAACTTTTTCCTACGAAAATTAAATGATCAATAATGGTTTTATACACACCACATCCTTTTGAACAAATTTGCTACGAATTACTGCAATCCACTATGGTACGAATAGCCAAATTTAACGACAAAAATCGATAACTCGAAAAACATTAACTTTAGACGCATGATGTCTTTAGAAGATTTAATTTAAAAAAAAGATCTATCTTTTGGTTTGGGTGGTGACTAGGGTGATCCTTTTATGTTCATAATAAAAATTCGAACTTTTTATTCTTATGATTGAGAGGAATTGATGCTTCTAGAGAATTGTAAATAATTTAATTTAATGAAACTTTACTGAAAAAAACCTAACTTCTATCTTATCTACGTTTCGTTTTATAACAGTTTTTCTAACTGTCTTTAGGGTGGGACTTAAAAAAACATTTTTTTGCTCTAATTTTTTTATTTCAATTTGAATTTGAAAACTTTGTTCAGATGACTTTTAGGACATAAAAAGACGCACATTTTGAAGATTCAAGATGGTTGCTAGTTAATGTATAAAACAGTCATAGAGGTTGAAGTGTAAAAAAATACGTTTTTTCAAGATATCTTACTCATTTATTTGCATATATTTGCAAACACGGATTACGTGAACTGAAAGTAAAAACTTCCATCTACTAGATCTATGCCAAATCGTTTGTCCCTTTTTGTCCCCTTGTGGAGCAAAACTCATTTTATAATTGGTCTATTTGCATTATGTCTGCATAACTTTCAATCTGTAGCATCAAAAATTATCATCAAAGTGCCTTACAACGGGAGATTTTTATGAAAATGTTAATATTTTTTTGTTAACCCATCTCCATTTATTTATTAACATTTATATCACAGACAAACAGACATAACACATTGAAAATTTTGCACTTCAAATCATCGTCACTAACACACCTACGCCATCTGTTTGAACTTCAACATCTATAATTTTTTTATACAATAACTAGCAACCATCTTGTATCTTCAAAATGTGCGCCTTTTTATGTCTTAAAAGTCATCTGAACAAAGTTTTCAAATTCAAATTGAAATATAAAAAATTAGAGCAAAAAAACTGTTTTTTTGAGTCCCACCCTAAGGACAGTTAGAAAAACTGTTATAAATCGAAACGTAGATGAGATAGAAGTTAGGTTTTTTTCAGTAAAGTTTCATTAAATTAAATTATCTACAATTCTCTAGGAGTATCAATCCCTCTAAATCATAAGAATAAAAAGTTAGAATTTTTATTATGAACATAAGAGGACCACCCTAGTCACCACCCAAACCAAAAGATAGATCTCTTTTTTTTTTAATTAAATCTTCTAAAGACATCATGTGTCTAAAGTTGATGGTTTTCGAGTAATCGATTTTTGTCGTGAAATTTGGCTATTCGAACCATACTGTAAGCTTTAAACTCACGACAATAATAATACACAGGTGGTGAAAATTAGGAACTGTCCAACTTCAGCAAGAATGGGAGAGTGGCTAAAATATGAACATGGTGGGATTTTTTTCATGGATTTCAAAAGACAAAATTAATGGTGTTTGATTATTTTAATTGGCCAAGCTTATGAACAAGTTGATTTTCTGTTCACGAAGAAACAGCTCAATTTTGCATTATTTTAACCATTTTCTATGAATCAACCGTGTATGACTGTTTTCAAATTTTGAAGTATGCCGCAACACATTCAATAAAGGGTGTTCCGATCAAAATTTGGTCAAACAGTAATCTGTGTGAGTCGATCAAAGTTTTTAAAAATAAGTCAAATTATTTTTCTTTTTCAAGTTCAGTTAATACAGAATACAGGAGAAATATTTCGGGTATTTCGTTTAACACCTGCCATAAGATTTTGTACAGTCTCCTTGTCCACTTTATTCGCCGCAGAACGCCAGTTTGCCTTGAACTGTTTCTCGCTCACAACAGCTTTTTGAGTCTTCTTAAGGTTCCGCTTAACGATGGTCCAATATTGTTCGATTGGGCGGAGCTCTGGCGTGTTGGGATGATTCTTGTCCTTGAGCACCTCTTGAACGTTGTTGGCAGCATACCACTCCATGGCCTTTTTTCCATAACGGCAAGATGCCAAAGCCGGCCAAAATAGAATGCAACAATTGTGTCGCTTCTGGAAAGGCAGTAGACGTTTTTGTAGGCACTCGCACAGATAAATTTCCTGGTTGACGGTTCCGGGCGCAATGTAAACGTTGCTCTTCAAGCCACAGGTCAGATGGCCTGCAACACCAGATCTTCCTTCGCGAACTTTGACAGTTTAATGTGGTTGAACATATCTGCCGCCTTTCCCCGTCCGGTTGCCGTATAAAATTCCTATCCAGGAAGCTGTTTAAAGTCTGCGTTGACGTTAGTTTCATCATCAAACTTCGTCAGCATCGTCGTGTACAACTTTCGCGATCGCGCTTTGGCCGACGTGTTTTGTTTATCGTCGCGATTTGGAGTCACCACTTTCTTGTAAGTCGACAGTCCAGCTCGTTTTTTAGCTCTATCCACGGTTGAACACGCAACTCCCAGCTTCTTTGCAACACTTCGGACGGAGAGGTTGGGATTCCGCTCGAAACAGCTGGCAAATCTTTTTGTCGTCGCTGTGGCCTCCGGCTTTCGATTTCCCCCCGATCCAGTTTTCCTGTCTGTCGACAAACGTTCACCAAACACTTTTGATACGTTGGTAACAGTTGAACAATTTCGCCAACTTGGCGTAAGAGTAGTTTGGATTTTCGGAATGCACGGTCAAAATTTTGATGCGTTGCTTCTCTTCCTTCGACAACATTTTGATAACTAAAGGGCTAATCTCAAAATCAAAATAGAGGCATGATTCTACACGCACACATTTTTAAAATGAGGGGTTTCGCAAATTTTTTTAATGCACGATGAAAGGAAATGCGTTAAGATTAAGTCGACCCAATTTTGCTCGAAACACCCTTTATCTTATACAATGTTGTGCGACGTAAGACTGTTTTCAAGAATTGATGCGATGCAATGGTTGACCAAATATTTCTCAAAAAAACAGTATCACATTAATGTTCACCCTAAGTCAATTTTAATTTTAAGTAAACATCTTCCTGCCTCTGTAATTAGGAGTAGTAAAAATCTGACTGTTAAACTAATCAAAACATTTCCAGAAAATGAAAAACAAAAATTTAGTTTGTTTTCTTTAATTGCAGCTAAAAAGTCCACTTTGCACTCTTTCAGAACATTGTTCTTACACAACATAAGCCATGTAAAACACAATAACAATCCCGCTACGCTTATCCTCACAAAGTTATTCTACAACAGTCATCATCCATCACATTGCCCCCTGCAGTCAGCTCACCTTGTCTTCCATTCCACTTTCAAAGAAAAACATTCTATTTACAATTCAAAACCACTTGTCCCGGAGTTCTCCTTCTGGAAGCCAGGCAAACCCAAAAGTGCGTGCCATGAATTTCAAACCGTCCTCATCAGCCGCGGTAAACGTGAGGTGGTTTTCGAGAATTTTCACTTGATCAAAAACCAAAAAAAAAAAACTGCCTACTATGCTATTCCATTGCCATCAAACGCAGCGCCAACTTTGCGATGCATATCTACCGGAGCTGGAATTCTAATGCCCAACCAGTTGAACCCCGCGGAACTTGTCACGAAGATCAATTTGACAGCCACGCGGATGGAATCTGCTAAACCTTCAACCCGTCGTTGTCGGCGTCCTCGTTGTTGTCTCAACCAACTGGGCTTCTCCATCGGGTAAAGATCTCGCAGATCAAGGAAGCAAGAGAACTTTCAATTTCTTCTTCCCTCCGATTCGCCACGAACCTGCCATCAGGAAAATGCGACAATAATAGATTACATGTACATATAAAGGTCTGGAGTTCAGGAGGAGGGATTGATTGACGGCGGAAGGCTTGAATAACAGCGCAAACAAGCAGCAGCCGGAGATGTCCATATTAGCATTGCGCCGCGCTCGCCTCACCTTCCCCCAAACAGATCGTTCCGAACGTCGGGAGATTAACGGTCTTTAGCGTGTGGTGCTAGAAACGTGGTATACAGTGCGAAATGATCAGAATCTTGTTCCATAAATAGCGATCGAGAAACAATTTCCTGAAGTCGTGACCCAAGTGGCTCTCGGTGGAGGTTGAAACGAGCCAAGAGGAGCGGGGGACTTAGAGATTCTGATTGTTGATCTCGCTGGACTATACGACAACGGTTCTATTAGTGACCCTGAATTGGCGAGAAGTCGTGAGAAACGTCACACAAAAGTGTCAAACCGAAATCGCAGGAGGCGGTACTAGATTCGCATAATGTGATTGAATTGTGGATACTGCATGCGTTAGCTCAGTATCAACCGTTTTCCTGTCTGATGATCATTAAGTCACACAGCCCGTCTTAATCTCAATTCAAAATCATAAAAAGGTAAACATCGTCAACGAAAACCCCTTCCTCGGTTGATTAACCACTCCTCGTGCGGGTCGAAATTGAGCCGTCTACTGCGGCATTAGGAAAATAAAAATACCACCGCCAGCTCGTCAGAACTTTTTCATGCTTCATTGAAAATAAAAGTTTTCTCGAGTTGCCGTTTTTATGGCTCCTGAAACAAAACTACCAAACAGGTTAGTTTAGATTATTTGCCCGTAAAACGAGCGACTCAATGCCCATACCCAAACACCAGATCAGATGCGGAAAGACCTTAGTGGCAAAAAAAAAACAAAAACAACAGAAGCACAGTGTTGTTGAGTTGAGGGAGTTGGGTTTCTCGGAGAGGTTACGTTCGTCGAGAAGCATAACATTTGTATGCGGATAACGATCGTCATGAATTTCCAGGGAATCAGAACGAAGTCGGTTGGGCCCGGGCCCGCATGGTACGCTGCACTCGAACGGCGCGATAGAAACGAACGATTGAACGAGTGGCCAAACGAGATTTTGTTGTTTCTTTTTTCGGTCCATAAAAATACAAGAACCGAGTCGAAACAAAGCCCTGCCATAACAGCTACAATTCGGGGCCAAGGGAAATCAAAGCAACTCGACTCCGGCTAGTCGCAACAGACCAGGAGGGGACGTCTGTTCGAGAATGGTTCTTATCGGCATCACGTTCCTCCCTGTTGAGCCGAGAAACATGGCACGCCTTCGATGAAATCGACCGGGACTGACAAGGACTTGGCAGAAAAAAAAAAACATAACGAAATTCGCGAGCGACAGCAAAATTATTACGAAATTTCAAATCGAGCCTTCTAATTCGCAGACCGTAACAGCGACGACGACGTGATGCCAAAGTCGGGAACGAATTAACGGAAACTTTAGATGGCCGACGTGAACTCAATGGGTTCGTTACATTTTAGGATCGAGAAGTTGTAAGGCGCCTCACATTTAAAGTCGATTAAAATAATCAAAGTGGATGTTTCAGAAAATATATGATGAAAAAAAAATATATATAAAAAGTATAAAATTTCTTCATAGCTAATATTTGAAAGAAATTTAAACTAATTTAAAAATGATAGTTATCGTTGCCAAACATCCCACTGCCTCAACCTACCCCGCAGTGGGATGTTTGGCAACGATAACGTCTTTGGTTCGAGTAAGGCTTGCTTCATTTAGAATTGGAACAAACTTTTGCTCATATTGTGGCGCTCCTGGTGGACGGATTTGGAAGTTCTTGGCGCCCACGTATCGTAAATTTTTTCAGCTTCACGTATGTATTTTTGACATTCCGCAAATCGACTGTACTTTGTAAACAATCAACATGGAAGCCGAAAGAAGGGAAAAAATTGTGCACAGTTATTTGGAAAATCCATTGTGGTCTGCATCTAGGCTAGCTAAACAGCTGAAATTGCCCAGAAATACCGCATGGCGCGTTATCAAACGGTATAAGAAAACATTGACGACGATTCGGAAGCCTCAAGCCAATCGTCGGAGTGAAACTGTCGACCGGAAACTGCGTGGTAAGATTTTGAAGACGATTAAGAGGAATCCCAATCTGTCGGACCGTGATTTGGCCAGAAAATTCGGTGCTGCCCATAGTACCGTGAGGAGAACTCGACTCCGGGAAGGAATCAAGTCGTATCGAGCTAGCAAACAGCCAAATCAGACCATAAAACAGAATAGTGTGGCCAAAATCCGTGCTCGGAAGCTATACGACCAGGTGCTGACCAAGTTCGACGGGTGTCTTCTGATGGACGATGAAACCATGTCAAGGCTGACTTCGGGCAAATCCCAGGTCAAAAATTTTACCTGGCAACGGCTCGGGAGGATGTTCCTGCCAAATTGAAATTTGTTTTTGCCGACAAATTTGCACGAAAATTCATGATTTGGCAGGGCATTTGCAGCTGTGGCAAAAAAACGAAAGTTTTCGTTACAAATAAGACAATGACGTCGGAACTATACCAAAAAGAGTGTCTCCAAAAACGATTTTTGCCGTTCATTCGATCCCACGACCATCCCGTAATGTTTTGGCCAGATTTGGCAAGCTGTCATTACAGCAAAGTCGTTCAAGAATGGTATGCAGAGAAAGGGGTCCAGGTTGTTCCGAAAACCTTAACCCACCCAACTGCCCCCAGTTCCGCCCTATTGAGAAATACTGGGCAATCATGAAGAGGAGACTCAAGGCAAAGGGAAAGGTTGTCAAAGACATCAATCAGATGAAGACCTGGTGGAATAAGATAGCTAAAACGATGGACGAAGAAGGTGTGCGCCGCCTAATGAGCCGTGTTACAGGAAAAATTCGAGAATTCCTTCGAAACCGTGACGAATAATTTTATCCGTATTTTTTCTTAAAAGTATGAAGAAAACGCTACATTTGTATAAAAAAAGATCTTGAATTCAATAATAAATAATTGAGATACAGGCAATTGTTTTTGTTCCAATTCTATCTGAAGCAAGCTTTACTACTTTACCCATGCCCTTTCGCTCGATTTTCAATACTTCTATTCCATTTCCAACCTACCGTACGCTAACGGAACTTTCAACACTTTCTCTTCATATCTTTCATTCTAACAAACATGACTGTCTACTCTTGGTGCCTCATGGCGATGAGCAAAACATCTCTTTACCATAACAGTATGGTCAGGTGTTGACAAAATTCAATGGCTGTCTCCTTATGGACGATGAAACCTATGTAAAGACCGATTTCAAACAGCTACCGGGACAAACATTTTACTTGGCTTCGGCTCGGGGAGATGTTCCTGCCAAATTCAAGTTTGTGTTTGCAGATAAATTTTCACGTAAATACATGATTTGGCAAGGCATCTGTAGCTGCGGTAGGAAGACCAAGGTTTTCATCACTTATAAGACATTTCATTCGAAATGTCTCCAAAAGCGAATATTGCCGTTCATCAGATCCCACAATGAACCTGTCATGTTTTGGCCAGATCTCGCAAGCTGTCGTTGCAGTAAAACAGTGCTACAGTGGTATGAAACCAACGGGATTCAGTTTTTACCGAAAGAACTCAACCCACCAAACTGTCCCCAGCTCAGACCGATAAAGAGATTTTGGGGCTATTATGAAGAGGAAGCTGAAGGTGAATGGCAGTGTCGTCAAAAGCATCGATGAATCGAGAACCAAGTGGAATAAGATTGCCAAAACGATGGATGACAATAATGTGCGCCGGTTGATGAAACTTATTCTGGGAAAAGTCCGCAAATTTCTTCGAAATCGAGATGATTTTTTTTTTGTTATTTTCCCACATAGAGTCGAACATTTTAGTTTAAACAGAATACTAGTTTGTTTATGTATATCCAAAATATGCGCAATAGTCTATGTTTCAATTCCTACTGAGCCACACCTCAATCAATAATCGAATCTGAAATGCCAATAAGGAATGAGGAATAATTGCTGTTTCAACTTGTATTTGTATAATATTTTTAGCCTAGAGTAGATTTAGGGAGAGATGTAGTAGTGGAATATCGCAATTCAAGTAGGCTCACAATAAATGAAAATCGAGCGATAAAATCAGTCTTGTAAGAGAATTTGTACATTACAGGAAGAAAATTACAATAATCTTACTTTATATGATAATAGATTTCTTCCGAAAAAAAAAATAAAAAAAAAACAATCCAGCCAACGCAATCGATTAAAAACATCAGGTCACTCCATCTCGGTCCGGATCCTTTTGGCGTCCGGTTTCTTTTTTTTTTCTTTTGGTGGTGCTTTTATTTTTGCCAACTAAAACAATAACAAAAACAAACAGCTTTTCTCTGCGTTTTTTTTCCTCTATTTTTTTTTTTTCTTCTCTTTTTTTTTTTCTTCTTCTTACCCTACGCGAGGTAATCCGACTTGGATATCGATTTGGAAAATTCCTCTTTGACCCTTCGGATTCTTGTAGAATCTGCTTGGAAGTTGATTAGGAGAAAACGTATAAATTCTAATCATTTTGGAGAAAATGGCGCCTAAACGCAAAAGAAAGGGACAATCTCTGGATTCCCCTTCTAACAATATTGATTTGAGCAATCAATTCGATATTCTGACTGATGATGAGAATGATCCATCAGTCAGGCAAAAATCTTCGAAGCATTCCCGAATTAATGCAGGGAAAGAAAAGGTTCCACCTATTGTGGTAACAAACTCTGATTTTCATGGTCTCCGTAAGGAACTCCCGAATTTCATTAAAGATTCTACATTTTCCTTTCAAATTGGTCGTCGGGGTGAATGCCGTGTATTGGCTGAAACCTTGATCGGATTTAAACTTCTCGTGGAGTATCTTGCTCAGAGAGGCATCAAATTCTTCACACATGACACCAAAACTGAACGTCTGTTCAAAGTTGTCCTGAAAGGTCTAGCCAGTGGTGAATCCATGGATGAGATCAAACAAGAAATTATTATATTGCTTGGAGTTACACCAGTTCAAGTGATAAAAATGAAAAAGAAATCCCAACCTGGCGATTCTCGCAATGGGATTTCAAACGATTTATATTTAGTTCATTTTAAATCAAATGAACTGAATAACCAATTGGAAAAAAGCCAGCCTTATGCTCCATGTCAGAGTGAAGTGGGAACACTTCAGGAAGACTGGAGGAAATTTCCAACACCTCACCCAGTGCCTTAAATGCCAGGGATGGGGTCACGGGACAAAAAATTGTCACATGGATGCAAAATGCATGCATTGTGGCGATTCCTCTCACGCCAAGGACAACTGTCCTGTGAAGGATCCCAAAAATTTTAAATGTGCGAATTGTGATGGAAACCACAAATCCAATTTTTGGGAATGCAAGACTCGCAAAACGATCTTGAATTCTCGTGCTAAGCATCAGGTAGGGAACGCTTAAGCGGTCCCGACCAGGTAATTATTCCTCGGCTGTTAACAACGGTCATCGAGGAGGAAATCCAACATTCGTACCGGAAGGTACGATCAATGCCCAACCGTCAAATTTTCCACTGCTATCTGCTGTTAACAATGGTCAGCGAAGTACAAATGTACC
The DNA here is from genome assembly GCA_024533555.2 of Aedes koreicus. NCBI lineage: Eukaryota > Metazoa > Arthropoda > Insecta > Diptera > Culicidae > Aedes > Aedes koreicus. The sequence continues at coordinate 36,602 of JAHHFK020004423.1, forward strand.
CGTAAGTACAAACAGACCACAAGTTTTCAATTCTCAATTCTTACCTGCTGGTAGCAATGTACAGCAAGGTAATGGAGCTTCCTACGCTGCCGTTACAGCCGGTAGAAACCAAAATTCTAAAAGAAATGTTGAAGATTTTGACTTAGGTAGCATAACCGCTCCAAAAATGGATTTTTTACAGAAATCATTAATCGATATGATTAATGGAATGTTAAATACAAACTCCATGTTTGATGCAATTCAAACTGGTATAAAATTTGCAAACAATATTGTCATGACCCTGAAATTCAGCAATGGGTATTAAGACACTGAATATTTTAAATTGGAATGCTCGATCTCTTAAAAATAATGAAGACGAGCTGTTTAACTTTTTACGAGTTCATAACGTGCATATTGCCGTTGTAACTGAAACTTTTCTTAAACCAGGTGATAAAATAAAAAGGGATCCTAATTATTTCGTACACCGCAATGATCGTCTTGAAAGTCCAGGTGGTGGCGTTGCCATAATTGTTCATAGGCGTATCAAACATCAAATTCTTTCTTCATTTGATACCAAAGTTTTTGAAACTTTGGGGGTTTCTGTTGAAACAAAATTTGGTCAACTTACACTATTAGCTGCCTATTTACCATTCCAATGCGTAGGTCAGCAAAAGAATCTTCTCAAGGGTGTCCTTCAGAAGCTTACCCGTAATGGGTCAAAATTCTTCATTATTTGTGATTTTAATGCAAAACACCGATCGTGGAATAATGCTCAAAGTAATTCCAATAGTAATATACTATTTGATAATTGTTCTGCGGGTTATTACACTATCCAATATCCAAACAGCCCAACTTGCTTTTCTTCTGCCAGAAATCCCTCAACTATTGATTTGATCTTAACTGATTCGTGTCAACTTTGTAGCCAATTGGTTACCCATGCTGACTTCGGTTCGGATCACCTTCCTGTAACTTTTGAAATATCTCAAGAAATAATTTCTAATCCCAACAGTTCTACTTTCAATTATCATAGAGCTGATTGGAACCAATATCAAACATTCATGGAATATAACTTTGATCCTAATATTCCTTTGGAAACTAAAAATGATATCGATAATGCTCTTGAATCTCTGACTACTTCCATAGTTGAAGCAAGAGCTGTCTCAGTTCCAAAATGCGAGGTAAAGTTCAATACAATTATAATAGACGACGATCTTCAGCTTTTGATCCGTCTGAAAAATATCCGTAGAAGACAATATCAAAGAACACGCGATCCCGCCATGAAAGTTATCTGGCGAGATTTGCAAAAACAAATTAAAAAACGCTTCTCTGCCCTGAGGAACAAACAATTTAAAAATAATGAGTCAAAATTAGAGCCGAGTTCCAAACCTTTTTGAAAACTCTCCAAAATTTTGAAGAAACCTCAAAAGCCTATTCCAGCGCTCAAAGAAGGTGATAAAATATTGTTAAAAAATTTGGAAAAAGCTCAAAAATGGCGGGGAGGTTGGGGGGTTCCCTTAATTTTGGTTTGGGGGTTAGGGTGTGAAAGAGGTTGGCTTTTGTTTTGATTTTTGGGGGAAAATTTTTGGGGGGCAGGGTGGTGGGGGGAAAAAAAAAATAAAAAAAAAAAAAAAAAAGTGAGGGGCGAGGGGATGATTGATTTTATAATAAAGAAGGAAAAAAAACAGGGAAATTAGTGGTATTAAATGGAAAATATGAGAAAATCAAAAGTAAATCATTTATTTAAGACTTCATAAAAATACAAATATAAAACATATACAGTTAAGTCAATTTGACCTGTTATATCCAAATGCCCGCACCAATTTTGCAGCTTTCTGCCAGTTACGCCTGAAGCTTTTCTCATCAATTGCTACGCTATTCGTTTTTCGAAGATTCCTCTTGACCAGAGCCCAATACTTTTCGATCGGACGGAGTTCTGGCGAATTTGGCGGATTGCAATAATTTGGGACAATATTTACACCATTAGCAATGTACCAATCCTTAGCCAGTTTTCCATAGTGGCAAGATGCCAGGTCAGGCCAGAACAGCACCGAACCGTTGTGTTCCCGAATGAACGGCAACAGTCGTTTATTCAGACACTCTTTTACGTAAATTTGTCCATTTAGAGTGCCAGTCGTGATGAAGATGTCGCTTCTGAGACCGCATCCACATATTGCCTGCCATACGAGGTATTTTTTTGGGAACTTCGACTATTTTTTTTGCTTAAAACGATCAACAACATTTCCTCGAGGTATAAAACTGTAGTCCCGGTATCTGCTTAAAGTCAGCTTTGCAATATGTCCTTCAGCATAGTGTCATATAATTTTCTCGATCGAGATTTTGCGCTCTTGTTCTGGCTGTCGTTACGATTGGGAGCAACACCTACTTTGAATGATTTCAAGCCTGCACTTTTCTTCACTTTCTGGACGAACGATGGAGACATTTTCACTTTTTTCGCCACATCACGAACGGAGATATTCGGTTTCTTCTTAAATTCTTTAATCACTTTCTTCCTCTCCGCGACGAAACGAGAATCATGGTTACCTCCGGAACCGACCTTTCTCTTTAAAGCTAAGCGGTGCTGAAAGTTTTTTAGCACTTTAGTAACCATCGATTTTGCGATTTTTAATGACTTGGCAATATCGCCGTGCGACATATCTGGATTTTCCACTCTTTTGTGCAAAATTGCTTCGCGCACGCGTTCTTGATTCGACGCCATTTTACTGAATAAAGGTTACTGTAGCCAAACGACGTCTTCATCATAGCACACATACATTAATATTCATGTAGTAGTGATCGGATTAGCAAAGCGTACACGGAGAAGACTGCATTAGGGCATTTCCGACGACTACTTTTTGGTGTGCACATTCTTTACTCATCAAAAAACTCCCAGTGAGTACCTTGTCTATCATGGTAAAATTATTTAATAAATGCTTTCATTTGGCATACTTTCCTGAAAAATGGAAAAATGCCAAAGTTGTTCCAATTTTGAAGCCCGAGAAAGATCCAGCTGAAGCTTCTAGCTACAGACAAATAAGTTTACTTCCTTCAATCAGTAAACTTTTTGAAAAGCTTAATTTTGAATAGAATGATGCTTCACATCAATACAAACTCAATTTTTGCAGATGAGCAATTTGGATTTCGCCATGGCCATTCAACTACTCATCAACTTTTGAGAGTTACTAATTTAATTCGTCCAAACAAATCTGAAGGCTGCTCAACTGGAGTTGCTCTTCTAGACATAGAAAAAGCATGCGACAGTGTTTGGCATGAAGGATTGATTGTTAAGTTGAAAAACTTAAATTTTCCGCTCTATATTATGAATCTAATTCAAAATTATTTAACTGACAGAACTCTGTAGGTAATTTATCAGAATCCTAAATCTGATCAACTACCTGTTAGAGCTGGAGTCCCTCAGGGTAGCATTCTTGGGCCGATACTATACATTTTTACCTCCGACCTCCCTGATTTGCCTCCGGGTTGTCAGAAATCCTTGTTTGCCAATGACACAGGCATCTCCGCTAAAGGAAGAAGTCTTCGTGTCATTTGCAGGAGACTGCAGAAAAGTTTGGACATTTTCTCTTCTTATTTACAGAAATGGAAGATTTCTCCCAACGCTTCCAAAACTCAACTAATAATATTCCAACATAAACCTCGAGCTTTTTTTTTTGAAACCTAGTAGTAGTCACATCGTTACTATGAGCGGTGTTCCAATTTTCTGGTCAAGCGAAGTGAAATACCTTGGTCTATTACTTGATCAAAAATTAAATTTTAAAAATCACATTGAAGGCATTCAAGCCAAATGTAGTAAATATATAAAATGTTTATATCCTCTTATAAACAGAAAATCCAAACTATGTCTAAAGAATAAACCACTAATATTTAAACAAATTTTTAGACCGGCCATGCTTTATGCTGTTCCAATATGGTCTAGTTGTTTTGCTACCAGGAAAAAAAAAACAAAGTTCTGAAGATGATTTTGAAGCTGCCTTCTTGGTACAGTACTAACGAAGTACATAGAATTTCGAATGTTGAGACTTTAGAGCAAATGTCCAACAAAATAATTAATAATTTCAGACAAAAATCGTTGCAATCTTCTATTGCAATGATTAATTCCCTTTATGCTTAGTTAAGATTAATTTTAGTTTGTTTTTAGTTTTAAGATTATTATTGTTATACTGACTCGCAGGAATAAAACCCTTTTTAAAATACTGAACTGCTAAGGCATGAACAATGTAAACAAAATTAGGTACATACTTTAACAATTAAGGTTGATACGTTACGGTAGTAGCTGGAGCACCTAGATTAAAATGAAATGTAAATATGAATAAATTTGGAAAAAATAAAGATTAAAAAAAACAGGGGGGACCTTCCCCAACCGCCCCCTGATTGTTGGTTTCTTAGGTCATTATAATTATTACTCAAGCTGGCATTGTATTTCTAAAGAAATAGTTGCATAAAAAAAAGAAAACTGTTGATGATCTTGTACATCCTTGCGATATAACATAGCAAACTTTATACATCTTTCGTGCAAAATTTGTGGAACTTAACATTTCCTGGTTTGGTTATTTAGGATAAAACACTGAGGTTGATTGAATGGTAATAGCAACACGGAATGAGCTAACGAATTTCTCGAATTCCTCCAGCCGTACAACATCAACAAACGTGTTCTGAAACATTAGATAAGCCTTGCTGAATCAACATCATGACTTCCCGGTACGGACCAATTGTGCAAACACAAGCCGCATCGACGACAACGACAAGCTGAATTACTACCTGGCTTTCCGTAGTCGTCATCGTTGTTTGCATGCAGATATATTCCAGAGGAGATCTGACCGACCGACGACGACGACGACGAACCTTAACTTTTACTTAAAACTCAGAATCGATCGTCTTACGACGACGATGACCACTCTTGGCTGCAGCAGCAGGCAAGAGCTGAATGTAAATGAGCAAGCAATATTTACTATTTTGATAGCGCACATTTCAGACGAGGACAAACACAAACATACCATCGTAAGTTGGCACAAGGAAAAGGAGAATCATTCTTTCTCCATCCCCCTCCCTCCGTTCGCTATGAATATTTATGGATGGACATGGCTTTCAAAGGTAAGACAGGGAAGAAGAAAAAAAAGCGTAAAGCTAACACCTAAACAAATATTGACTGCTCCGATAGACGAGAGCGCATTTACGGCGAGGTCTTTTCCAAACAGAGAATGCAATATTTGTTGACGGAGAGAGTTCTAGCCATTGCTGGATGGACGGTGACAGGGAAAAATAAAACTGACCTTCCAACGACGATCACGGCCAACGGCGATCGAGGCGGATGAAGTTGTGAATTTTTAAATTCTATCCCCTGAACAAAGCAGGCTTAATCGATTGCTCATCGCCGAGCGGGTGAATCTAACCTCGTATTCATTTCGTCTGCGCGGAACAGAATTCGGTTTAATTTTAAGAGTTGTTGCGGTTCTATTTTAGATAATTAGAAGTTCAATGCGGTTCTTTCTTGAAGTAGTCAACAATATCTGAGATATTCTCAACACACTTGTCAGCCTCCTTCAAAGTTTGCAAAAAAATCCCGATGCAGCAGCAACTGTTCCGGATCGACATCACCCTCATAAAAACTCAGAATTTTTTGCTTTGTTTGCGTCATCTCCCAGCAAAAACTTTTCAATTTCCAACAGGAACTCAAACGATTCAGTTTTAAATCGAGCGTCAAGTGATTCCAGAACCTTGTCGATAATTTCTTGATACTGGGATTCATGAATCTCTTCAACCGACCCTGCGATTCATTCTCTTCTCTGTGATTGTTCGTCTGGATCGAACCGTTTTGGCTCCCTCCTCTTTCGCGGCAACTTCGGAGATCCTACCTCGGCCGGTTTGCCTGATGATACTCCGCTACAACAGTGGGCGCCTCGGCTAACTGAGTTTATTGAATTTCAGCCACATAAACCTTTAAACGTTGGGATTTGACAATCGAATAGCGATAAAGAGCCAATTTTCCTTCAGAGATAGACTGGAATCGGTTGAAAAATTATTTTTTATAGTGCACACAATAAACAATCACGGATCGAACGAATCAAAACAAAAAAGGGTGACGCAGCACTCGCCGAGCGCTTGTGGCGCATGCGTGGGGTGCGTGGTGTTTTTTCTGTGATCATTGTGCGTGCCTCTTATTTTTTTTTTTGTTGTAACACCTCCGCACCTTTTCATAGAGATAATTGGCGCAGTGTTAACATACTAAGTGCCCACTGATGTGGCGAAGTTGCGGCATCTGCTAGCATGTCATGCCGACGTTCGCCACATGACATTCGATATTGACACGATGTTTTGACGTGCAATGAGATGCAACATAGCGGCAACAAAACTGACAGATTGCTTTGCTTTTTGTTATATAGCGACTTCTTTTAAATAGACGGTTATGGAATTTTACACACGCTGAGATTCAAGCTTGAATGGCTGTGGTTGAGCATTCATTTCAATCAATTTTTGAGCCCCAAACTCAGTCTATTCAACTTATCGAAACACTTCACTGGAAATCTTTATACACAGAGACAAATTTGATAGTCAATTTTACCATTATTGGGGGTTAGGATGACTATTGCAGTATAGTGATTTTGAACCGACTATGATCATGGTCAAAACGGCCATTAAAAATAGTTGATTCAACATCTACCATAATGTCGGAATAGTCCTTGTTACCATGATCATAGTCAAGAATGCCATGTACGTGGTAAATTCGTCCATTTTCATGGTTATTGTAACCATTATATGCAATAGTCATCCATGATTTAATGGTCGGTATAACGATAGAATTTTTCTCAGAGTATGATATCTTCATTATTCAGCCTCAATTTGATTCCCTTTCAACAAGGAAATCATAAGGCCATACCTATTTTTCACGCACTCAAAAATGCTTCTAATTTGGTATTACCTGCCAAGGAACAATTGTTTCACGCGCAGTTTAAATGGGACAATAGACTAACAAAACAAAGGGCTGCCGAAAATACACTCTACTTGAAAAATATGACGCTTTATAAAAACCCTTTCAAGCAGTTATGGATAACTCTGTCGATTGTAACATTCGATATTGACACGATGTTTTGACGGGCAATGAGATGCAACATAGCGGCAACAAAACTGGCAGATTTGCTAGTTGCTAGTTGCGTTTTGTTATATAGCGACTTCTTTTAAATAGACGGTTATGGAATTTT